>JAOYMR010000003.1:20789745-20802317 GCA_025802075.1 Tenebrosternarchus preto | reverse complement strand
TGGTGCTCCCAGGCTGTGAGCAAGGGTCCCACTAGAAGACATCAGGCCATTATAACAATCCTCCTCACACAAAGGAGCTCCATCATATCCTCAATCACTGTCCAGACCAAAGGCAGAGGCCAGGGCTGGTGTAGCAGGCAGGCTGTCGAGGAGTGGGGTTGCTGTGCTAAGACAGGAGGGTCTGATTAGACCCTCACACCAGCTGGAATTGTCTCAGACAGCCTAGAAATCAGATTATTAACTCTGATAGCAGACACCGGAGGCCCTTGCAAGGATTAGCATGAAAATTTTGATATGGATCGATAAGCAATCTCTCGCCCTTCTGCCGGATCTTGAGGGCCTTCATTAATCCGAGGCTTATGTTTATGTCAAGGAATTAAGACGTCCCCGATTACGGGGCCCTCTCTTTTCTCCTGCTCTGTGGGGCTTTGAGGGGCCACAATCTCATAGAGATTTATTAAATAAAGCGGTGAAGGCTGCCGCTTAGCTCTAAGAAAATTACATTCTGGCCACAGTGCCTGCTTGTGTTTAGACAGGAGGTGAGAGAGAGAGAGAGAGAGAGAGAGAGAGAGAGAGAGAGAGGGAGACAGAGAGGCAGAGAGAGAGAGAGAGATGGAGAGAGGGAGGGAGACAGAGAGGCAGAGAGAGAGAGAGAGAGAGAGACAGATAAAAAGAGAGAAAGCACGAAACCGAGAAGCACTTCAAAGCGCGCCATGTTGTAACCCTTTACAGCTAAACTACAGGAGGAAAGTTCAAAGGTCATGCCATCGATTTGCCCTTATCACCCAGCAACTAATCCTTTCACCCAGGACAGGACTGATTAATAAGCACATAGGTGCTACTGTCTGGTACACATTTACATGTATATCGAGATGTTTGCAAATGCTCACACAGGTAATCGGGGTGTTCGTACACTGCAGTTAAGTGTTGTGTGGCATAAATACTATCATAACACCACTTTGAATAACAGGAGAGAGGAGAGAGGGACACGAAAGGCTCCCTGGATCATTCCTCTTCACGCGAACGCAGCAGAACTTAATGCTAAGCCTCTTATCACGAAGAATTCATACCGAGAAACTCCAGAGTCCGGCGAGCATATAAAAACCTGATCAAAATTCCACGTAAGAGGCTTGTCGCCTAGACAACTGGCCTCCATCTTGAATACAGGGCGCCGCCTCCTCCGGGCGGTCGCTAATCACGGGTCCTCCACGATGCCGGTCGCACCTCAGAGCAGCCAGGCTCCCGGCGCCGCTGAGCCGAAAGCGGAGATGTCCGAGCGACCCGCGTCCCGCGGCCTGAGTCCCGCTTCCCGCACACGGGTAAATATGTGCATAAATGCATCAGAAGTGAAAACACACCACCATTGATTCATGGCTTGAGTGCAGGATCATGGAGATCGCATGGATAATTATGACCCCTGCACGGGTATAATTAATCTAGGCCATGTCATTATGGGAACTCGAGTCCACGCACATCGTTAGAAACCTTTTAGTCCATTTGCCCACCCCCACCCTTCCACCACCACCACTGGCCCCCACCCACCCCCCACACACATTGTCCTTTGGATGGCCTGCTGACTGTGACCCAGCCCTGGCTGTCTGGGCCGAGAGGGGAGGCTTCAGCGATCTCTAACAGAGTGCCGCGCTGGTGAGAGGAACGCGTTATAAGAATAAGAGCATTTTAATTTGACAGTGATCGAATATTTCCTCCAAAAGCCATTTCACGATTTGATGAACTGCGATACTAATTTTTTAACTCTCAGCATGTGAGTTTAAAGGGGGAAAAAAAACCTCCCGTATTGCTCTGTGTCTGGTTTCCACACTTTAATTCTTTATCTCCCAACCAGGGCCCATTTTTACAAACGTATTAAAGCGCAAAAGATCAGTGAAACAAAGAAAACCAAACATAACACTGAAGAGAACTTGGTTCCAACCATCTCACTTGCATAATGCTGAGTGGTAGACGTTCATTACCTTTCCATACCTTCAAGACGATCGGGTTGCCAGTCGGACCGTGCGCTCTCCTGAAACCGAACCCTTCCCCCGAGGTTCTCAGCCCCAAACAAACACAGAGGAGTGTATTTTTAACACGGCATCTTCAGAACGTGGTCGTACTTCTTTGTCATGCAGTAAATGGAGTCAAGTGGCCTTTATGTAGGTCTATGTGCATGTATTGGATTTTTGGGTCAGGTTCAAATTAATTAAAGTTGCCTAATTGAAAGTGCTCACTAATGGCTGCAATCTTACCCACCCAATATTTCATATTTCATCATTAAACAGTAAAATGACCCAATAATATTCCTAATACAGTCCCAATTATGCACCATTGATCAAAGTGACCTTTTCATGCTGGAGAAAGAGGAAAATCAATCTAACACCTTCTCCCTTTTTCGCTTGATGCATTGTTTGCTGTTCCTCTCTCTCTCTCTCTCTCTCTCTCTCTCTCTCTCTTTGTCTCTTTCTCTCTCTTCCTCTCTCTCTTTACTGTCACTAGGCTGAAAGCTGCATATAATCTCCGACAATCAAAACATTACTCTCTTACGGGAAATCGCAGGTGACCCCGGAGGCGAGCAATCTCAGCGTCCTGTGCAACACCTTTGTTCGTCCTCACGCGTTTTCCCTCTCTACTGCCGTTGTTGTTGTTGTTGTTGTTGTTGTTGTTTGCCCTCACCTTGCAGTCTCTGCTGTCTGATGCATCGATGCGTTTTTTACCCAGAAACCCTGACAGGAGACGAGAGGCCACGCGATGCTCATCACTGCAGCAGCCCGACCAGGCTGTAGTCATCATAATGGAGAGAGGCAGGGCGGGCGCAGGCTGTGTGTGTGTGTGTGTGTGTGTGTGTGTGTGTGTGTGGTGAAGGGTTATGCAAAGAAATTATACTTTAACATGCTTTGGAAGCCTCTCAGTTCAGATTTGGCTGGTGGCTTGACAGTATGCAATTGTTGTTTGACTGCATGCTGGTGCCACTGCTAAAAAAGAAAAAAAAAAACAGGCTCAATGCCTTACCATGGTTGCCAATTAATGGAAAAGTCCCTACTTGTGGTTGAAGATTGCGCATAGCTTCTCTAATAAAATATAAAATATACTCTAATAAAATTTATAAAAACTCTAAAAAGATATTAAGAAATTCCCTTTTTTACAATATTAGTCTGTCTGTACATTTTGTCTGAATATTTTGCACAGCATGATAGATTTAAATGTCCCCCAAAAAACATCAGTGAAATACAAACACCAGTCTAACAGTGCATCACTCTGATGGTCCACTGAAACTATCTAGATCTCTACAGAACCAGCCGTTTTTAAGAAAGCTCTCAGTCTAAAGGTGCAAATATATATAAAAAATAGAAACATGAACTACGTCCACATTTTGTAATTATCATCCACAGCTGAACACGGCAGGATGGCAAAAGTGTGTCATAATGAACATGTAACAGCGCCAGGTAATTACCACAGAAGAAAGTGCTGGATTCATCTTCTAACACATCACGCAGGAGTAATGCGTCATTAACATGAGTGGGATTAGCCCTCTCCACTCTGATGTGTGCTGTGAAGGATGGATGAACACTGGGAGCCCCCATTCCCTGCAGTCCCTTGACATTATATGATTATTACAGCCATTCTAGTATTTGTACTCAGCACTCCAGAAACCATTGACTCCATTATAAGCTAACAGCGGTTTGTACTTCACCTGCTTTCACGTTTTTCAGTCTGAGGTTCCCAAACAGTTATTATCACATCCTTTAATATCCAGTCATTGTGTTGTCATATGTTAAATACCAGTAATTCCATTTCTGAAGTCAGGCCTAGACATGTAGCTCAGTTCAACGTTTTCGATTAACAACAGTGTAAAAATAAATTTGCTATATGACCTTTCTGCATGTGCTATCATCTAACAAACACACCTCAATTTAAAAGGCTGCACTTCAAGTAAAATAGATATATGTCTCAATCACCAGAAATATTGTAACAAAAAGAAGGTTTTGAATCAAAGGCCATTTGTGACTTTTGTCCCAGACGTGGTCAGCAAATGAAGGTTGAATGTAAAATGGACTGAAGCTGAGTGTTTTGAAATGGGAGGTTGACTGCAGTGAGACGTCCAGTGTGAGGTCAGATAACACTCTCTTATATGTGTGAGACTGCATGGCTGCCCCAAACGGCCCACAATGCCAAGTGGCACCTGTGTGGGATGATCCATTCCAGACTGTTGGGGGGGGGTGGTTTCCTGGGTCTTTCTTCTACTGATAACTACACTGACACATACATGCATATGCTAACACACACACACACACACACACACACACACACACACACACACACACACACACACACACACATACACACACACACACAGGGCTTGACCTGAGGCCTCATGTGAATAAATCATGCAATGTTTATTAGACTGTCAGTGTGACATGCATGCGAGAATATCGATATCTGTGTATGTGCTCACGCATGTGTGTTTGTGTGTGTGTGTGTATAAACTGCGCACTGTGTGAAATTTACTTTATCAAGAAGTGAATAATGTACACATTTAAAAAATCCTAATAATAATAGTAATAATAATAATAAGTTACAATTATCTAGCTTTTCCAAAGTCACTTTATATATATATATATATATTCCATTTTGATCTTTTTCGTCAGTCTTGTTCCTTGCTACTTGTTATTTGAAATCACACAGACCCACACTGAGCCTCTTCCTCTTCCCGTGACCAATAGCCCCCAGTCCTGCACCAAATCAAAGAGACACACATGAAAAGGCTTTATTAATAAAAGTTCCCCTGGAGGATGATGCAGGCCAAGTGATTAGGGAAATGTGCCTTGCCCAGCCCCGCCCCCAACAGACGGGGCATCTGGGGTGGGTGGAGCCACATCTGGAAGCGGTTTCAGCACAGGCGATTGACATACTGCAAACACACACGTCTACAGTAGTGTGAGTGTGTGATTGTGTGTGTGTGTGTTTGTGTGGGTTGAGTGAAGTATTACCTTTATCATACCTTGTTGAATATCATCAATAAAACTTCAAGCTTGCATACACTCCATGACATCACTATGTATAGATGCACACAAGAATTTTTATCCTGTCCAAATTTCTGGCCAGAGAATGTCACATTAATCCTGATTATCAGTATGAGTGGTGCAGTGTGTTCCCTGAGGCTCCAGTAATTGCATTTCTCTCCTTTTTTCTTAAAAAAAAAAAAAAACTCACAAAGAATAAGCAGGAGGCGGTGACAGGAAGTCAATGCCACACAGACAGGCAGGCTGTCGAAGGAGACGGCCCACGCACCCCCGCCTCTCGCCCGCACCTGAGGCGATGAGTCCGCTCACCCGCCGGCCCGAAAAGGCCAAACAAAGAAGTCCCGGGTGGCAATCCGGCCCGGAAAAAACGGAGGGGAACCCGGGCTGTCTGCAGACAACGACACCACAGTTACTGTCCCCTTGTGCAAGGCTGATGTTATCTGGAACACAAACCTCTTTTTCGCAGTCCCCAAACACACACACACACACACGCTCACACACTTAAAAATGCTTCTGCACGCCAAAAACCGGTTGCCAACCGTAAACGTGTTCTAACATCCTGTTTTTGAAACTTGATTGAAGGTTGTGGTTTCTCCAAGCACGCCACCACTTATAAAACACATCCTAGGACATGGATACGAGGGCCTGCATATCAACCCGCCCTCTCCCCACTACTGGGAGACATTATCACTGGGGCTTAATGAAAGTGGCCCTGAGTCAACTTTTTCGTCCAGTTCGCTGATAACGGCTTCGAGCATGTCCCGAAATCCTCCGTCCCCGGCCTTGCAGAACCTTCCACAGTCGCGTAATGTAACTGGACATTCCGCTTTCTGATGCTAAAGAGAATCATTTAAAGGCACATTAAAAGCAATTCTAATGGAAATCATGCAGAAACAAGGGTTTCAAGGAAGTGGGTTAAATTGGATCTAAGCGAGTGAGTGGTGTCCAAATGCTAACATATGCACATGTCACAGGCCGCGGTGTGATGTTTGCTAATTTTGCCCTCCTATTTTTTAAAATTCCATTTTATTTGTGCCCATCGATTTTGTGGGAGGACGGGATGAAGCAGCCATCGGGGGCCCATGAATAAAACGGCAGCACTGACCTGTGCATAGATAATTTGCCATGAAAGACAATCAATAAATAACAAACACTCCCTAATCAGCCTCGAACCTGACGGCATGACATTCCATTATCCCCATCTCGTCTGGTGAAGTCAGAACAACCAAACCTCAAAGGGCATGATTTCGAAACTGCACTCTTTGACATACACACACACACACACACACACACACACACACGCTCACAAACACATGCACACACACAGATTTGCAGTGACACACACACACACACTTTCACTCACATATACAGATCCACACTCACACACACACATACCGACACACACACACACACACACACACATACACACAGATCCACACTCACACTCATACATACAGATTCACCCACACGGATTCACACCTACACACACACACACAAACACTTCCTTCACCAACAACTGGCTGCAAGGAAACCAAAACACATGTCCTGGCATCAAGAGCAATGTGAGAGAGCACATTACAAGCTCCTCTGATGCTCTTCTGAGTAGCCACTCTATAGCGCATCTCCCCGTCTCACAGGCTGCTAGCCAATGTGCAGCTAATCCTAAGTGCACACACACACACACACACACACACGCCCGACCAGCGACGGCCTCGTGCCACTTTAACTGGCTGACAGCTGAGAGGGTGTGGAAGGAGGTTTTCTGTGCTTCCCCCCACAGGCCGAGCGGAATTACCCCCCTGCCTGTCTGACACTTCCCGCAATCGATATGTGCAGGACTCGGCTCCGGAATCAAATTTCATAAATCAAGAGCAGAGGGCATGAAATAAGCTATGTGATAAATCCATTATATCCAGACACAGAGCATGCTACATGTCTGCTTAACCACTGTCTGTTTGCTCTGCCACTCTCTCTCTCTCTATCCCTCACTCTCTCTCTCTTCCCTCTTTCTCTCTACCTCTCTCAACCTGTCCTAGGAGCTGTATGCAAACTATAGGTATGAGTCACATGACCGCCGGAGCACAGAGAGCTCATGTAAACTGTGACTTCTCAGAACCTGAAGTTATTACATGCCAACACTGTCTGTCGCGCTGACGTTTATAGCGGGTGTGCATGAGTCCGTGGAGGGTGGGGGTGTTAACGGTGTCACCTGGCTCCGTGATACCAATCAGGCTCTGACTTCCATGTTCCAGCCAACATCTGCCTTGCTGGGGTCACGGTAGAGCAGAGAAGCACATGTGGAATAGGGGTCGTCGGTGAGGGCGTGGTTTTGTGCCATACACCAATCAGCGTGCTCCTTTCCCTGCTCTGCTATGCAGATGACTACACGCAAGAAGAAAAAGATGCCCATAACGAGCTGGTTTTGGCATAGATCAGACATGTCCATGCTAAGCTGGCCTGAGTGTAGATCAGACATGTCCATGCTAAGCTGGCCTGGGCGTAGATCAGACATGTCCATGCTAAGTTGGCCTGGGCATAGATCAGACATGTCCATGCTAAATTGGCCTGGGCATAGATCAGACAT
Organism: Tenebrosternarchus preto; assembly: GCA_025802075.1. Classification (NCBI taxonomy): domain Eukaryota; kingdom Metazoa; phylum Chordata; class Actinopteri; order Gymnotiformes; family Apteronotidae; genus Tenebrosternarchus; species Tenebrosternarchus preto. The sequence continues at coordinate 20,794,715 of JAOYMR010000003.1, read as the reverse complement.
GTCCATGCTAAGCTGGCCTGGGCGTAGATCAGACATGTCCATGCTAAGCTAGCCTCAGCGTAGATCAGAAACATCCATGCTAAGCTAGCCTGGGCGTAGATCAGACATGTCCATGCTAAGCTAGCCTCAGCGTAGATCAGAAACATCCATGCTAAGCTGGCCTCGGTGTAGATCAGACATGTCCCTGCTAAGCTGGCCTGGGCGTAGATCAGACATGTCCATGCTAAGCTGGTTATGTGGCAACAAATGCAGACAGTGTGGCTTTGTTTCTACCTGGACAAGGTTAAATGAGTGTATCAGGATTAGCCTTTCAGCTAATACCCTCAGGAAGAGGCTCAGTCCTGTTTGCTGAAAAAAGGAAGCCTGCTTTGGGTCTGATGTGCTTCGAGCCCCAGTGAGCGTGGCTAACGGAGTGAAAAGCAGTATGTAACCTGTTCTATGATCTATTGCCAGTTAAGATGCTAAAATAGTTTACAGCACATATAGAGACATGTACATGGTGAACAGTGCAGTTAACTGGATACAATAAATAGAATAAAAAGATTTGCAATCTATGATTTAAAAAAAAATTCAAAAGGAAAAGACCAGAAAAATAATATGTGGAAACAAGACATGAAACTGGTTTAATTTGTGTAATATTTAGCAACATCTGAGAGTTGTGTTGGTAGTAGGTAAATAGTAATTTATTTAATACATTTGAACAACATTAGATTCATTGCATTCTTTCTCATTAAGTAGAATCTTAACACATACTTTCTTAGTCCTATGATTAGTTTTTGGCATCTAGTTGTTTTGTTTGAAAAACAAGAACAGGAACAAATGTGCAAATTGTGTCCATAAATATATATGAATATACATGAAAATATATTAATATGCATGAATATACACAGCGTGTGTGAAACGGTAGAGAAAAATTAAACTGGAAACTGAGTGTATAAGTGAATACAGCTTCCACCAGAAGCAGCCAGACTTCTGTTCATTATATGAAGTCATTTCATGCGCAGGTTCCACCAGCTTGGTGCTCGAGTCCCAGGGTTTGCACTGATGTGATCATCAGTGTTCATGTGTTCCAGCTCTGAACAATGTGTTTATTCAGAACTGGCTGAAGTGTACAGGTTAACAAATCAGCACACTTATGTCATCTCATTCACCAGATAAAAAATGTGTGTGTGTGTGTGTGTGTGTGTGTGTCCGGGTGAAGGTGACGGCACCCAGGATAAACACAGGCTCCTGTTTCATCTAACCATCTGGATGTCAGCCTGGAGGAAGCTTTCCTCCTCTACACACACCGGGATTCATAAAGTGCTAATATTTAACACGAACGCCGCGTGGGGTGAAAGGCAGGCCGGTATCGACTACTCGCCATTAGCTGGGCGCCTTCTCTATTTAAAGAGAGGACGGAAACAGTCATCTATGAGTCATGCAGGGTTCATATGGTACATTGTAGGAATTAAACATTGGTAATTAATGTAATGGAACTAATGTAGCAGTACTTCCTGTAAGAGCAGCTGACAATTTGTGCGTGTGTGTGTGTGTGTGTGTGTGTGTGTGTGTGTGTGTGTGTGTAATCAAAGAAGGGCTGAATACATGAGCAGCACTGCATGGTGTATCCAAATATCTTTCTGTCTCTCTCTCTCTATCTCTGGATGAGTGTGTGTGTGTGTGCCTGTGTGTGTGTGTGTGAGAGAGAGAGAGAGAGGGACAACGAGGGAGAGAGAGAGAGAAAGAGAGAGAGAGAGAGAGAGAATGAGATCATGGCCTGGCCAGTGGTGTAATGAAAGCAGAGGAATCTGATCATACAGTGGCTGTAGTGCGGACACAATGCTAATCACTCCAGCACTCTCAGAAAATAAACAGTCCCACACACAGCAGCAGTCAAGCGCGAGACTTCCTAGAGCAGCGTAGCTCCCATGTCATGTTTGAGCTCCACCAGCGCCCTGATGGCCAGAGAAATACTGACAACATGAATATTTTAAAAGTCCGCTGGTTCTGATGTCAAGCAGGCCCCTGGGACAAAGGCTGAAGAGAGAGAGAGACAGAGAGAGACAGCATGTTCATTATGTTTCATATCTAACAGTAAAGCGCTGTTTTAGGTCCTGAGAAGCAAACTGACACAGATGTGCAGGAGCGTAATCTCCTATAACGGCCTCAATAGAGACCGCATGGGGCCAGTGGAGCGTAAAACTTATCGGATGTTCCAGTTTGTGGCCCCATGAAATCGGCATCAGGACCCCGGCCTGTACCCTCGGCAACCCCCTCTCACAGGAAGACACTTAAGGGGAGGAGGGGGAAGAAAATAACAGAGGGACAGGCAACGGGCACACACTGACTTAACCTCTGTCACCCCCACAAGCCTGTGTCAGCGACGAATCAAATAAAGATGAATGAGTTTCATCCCGGGCTGGGGTTCGACTCGTCGGGTCTGATCCCATCAGCCCTCTAACTGTTCATATAGCAGGATTAATAGCACGTCTGTACCTGAGAGCAGGAACTGGGTGGAATACAAATAGGTTCCACGCAGCAGGCATGGGGACTTATTATGGCGCGACACCACTCATTGAGTAGGTGGGTGAGAGGAGAGGAGAAGTTCTCTGAAGTGTACCTGATAAAGTTCTATGGTGATGTGATAGTTCACCAAAACAGAAACTGCTTCCAAATGAATTATTTTTTCTTTTGGCTGTTAGAGCAGTAATAAGCCAGTATAATCTGTTCTGTTTTTAAAGTTATTTTATTTAATTGTGCTTTAGTGTGTGTCAACAATTACAAAATTCTGAATAGTAACTGAAGGCAATTTTTTTTAACAGAGCTATTTCATGCTTGGAAATTGTCAAAAATCTCATCAAAAAACGAAATGTAGTGTAATCTCACTTTCTCTCTGTCTCTGTCTGACTCTTTCTCTCTCTCTCTCTCTCTCTCTCTCTCTTTCACCAGTCCTATTAAAATTGGTCTTCATTACCCATACTGGACCTCTTCCATAAAGGCCTTTCTGCTTTCAGCAGTGCTGCGGACCCAGCAGACACCAGGGGACGGACCTGCACGGCCGGATCTGCGCGGCACACGGAACACAGTTGGACCCCCCTGCTAATCACCATATTGTAAATATGAATCCTTGTCTCCCGATCCCAGAATCCCGCTCGCGAGCCCTAAGCTGGTGTTGTTGTAAGCCGGCCCACACGACACGGTCGCGGTGTAATCCTGTTAAAAACCAACGATGCAGCTTTAACTAAACAAAAGAGCCCGATCGGGAAAAGCCGTGTTATGAACCCAGAATCAGAGCAAAACGTATCTGCATCTACACCGACCGCTGAGAACCAATCACGGGAGGAGGTTGAGGGCAGGTAGCACCTGATTCAGAAAATCACTTTTTTTTCTCTAACAGTCCTCAACGGTATTAGACGCTGTGACCTCTTTTACGCTGTATCTTCATAAGGACAGGTATGTACCAGCACAGTGGAGATAAGCCTTTTATAATTCCTCCCTAATTGGATAATGCAAACAGAAATTATAGAGAGGAAGAGAGAGATACACTTGTGGTGTTGCTAAAATACACCGTGCACTCTGCAGTTGTTAAATCAGATGGCAGGGAACCAGTAACGGCCCATGTGTTTCTTCCAAGCCGTGCTTGCATATTAAAGTGATTCATCTTGGGCTTCTTTCAACAAGTGCATCTTTGCCATGGAGGGAGACAGAGAGCAGCAGATGATCTCAGTGAAGTACACAAGGTCTCCTGAGTTAATATAGATGTAACTGCTCGCTATGAGGCCACCACTACTTTACACCTTCGTACAAATGTTTGGTTCTTGTTCTCAGTGTAAGACTACAGGAACGGTCCACTCTGGATGTGGTTCTCCACACACAACCCTCCACTGAGGCCTTCACACTTTCCCAGGTGAGCCGTTCGGTCGCTTTTGTGCTTTTTGTTTAATCCCAACTGCAAAAATGAGAAGAGACAGACTCAGATTATTTATCAGTGCCACTACATGGGAGAATGACTACACAACAGAAGGCCAATCCCAAACAATAATTCCCAAAACAGTTGATTGTGGCTGACAATGTTCCTATGACAGTTCAAAATGTGGTACAGGAGAAAGCTAAAGTTTTACAAACTAAGGCATCTAATCCCGTACTGTGGAGGGAACTGTGCTGCCGCACCAGTGACAGGGCTGACTGAGGCTGTGGCTGACTGCTGACCCCTGACCCCTGCATGACCCTCGACTCCTGTCATCTCCAGGCCTCTTGCATTAATGAACCCAATAAATAAACCATCACGCCGCCGTCGTTCACTGAGCCCCATTCACTTCAGAACAAAACATGAATCAATTCAAATTTATGTTGTAATGCAGGGGTGGGGGGCGGGACGGGGGGCGGGGCGATCAATTTAAGCTTCTTATGACAATTAACGCAGCTTTAGCCACAACTCTGAACCATGTGCTGAACCATCAATTACAGTGTCCATCGAACTGGTCTGGCGCTAATGGAACTAGTCTATTCAGCTCTCTCTCTCTCTCTCTCTCTCTCTCTACCCCGTTCTCTATCTCTTCCTCATATTTCCTGGTCCATCTGACACCCACCGAGCTCCGTCCACTGCCGTTCCCACATGTTCCCATGCATTCATGGCCTCCTCTGTTACTCCTCAACTTCGGTAGACCCTCTGCGACCTTTGCCCTAACCCTCAGGTCGGAAGGAGAGGGACACGGAGTGTGGGTGGCACGTGTCTCCGTGCATAATCTGCCCTCCGACGTGCGCGCACTCGCCAAGCGCCGAGCCGGAGGCAGATTCAGGAGCGTCACGGACGTGGCAAAGGTGACGAGACAGCAGTAATTAAAAATGAAGGAGGGTGTATGAGTGTGGACCCTGTTCAGAGAGAGAGAGAGAGAGAGAGAGAGAGAGAGGGAGAGAGAGAGAGGGAGAGAGGGAGAGAGAGAGAGAGAGAGAGAGAGAGAGAGAGAGAGAGAGAGAGAGAGAGAGAG
>JAOYMR010000003.1:20754613-20776269 GCA_025802075.1 Tenebrosternarchus preto | reverse complement strand
TCTCATTGGTTGGGAGAATGGCATCTCATTGGTTGGGAGAATGGCATCTCATTGGTTGGGAGAATGGCATCTCATTGCTATCACTAGTCTTCAAAAATACGTGATTGTTAAGAAGCATATAATCTGATCCAACATCTAAAAACCTTGGACAAGTGGTAGGTGGGGCCTCTGGAGAGTGGTAGGTGGGGCCTCTGGAGAGTGGTAGGTGGGGCCTCTGGAGAGTGGTAGGTGGGGCCTCGGGAGAGTGGTAGGTAGGGCCTCTGGCTGTGTCCTTTTGTTCAGAACCAAACTGCCATGCTGCTGGGTTAGCCCTGAAAGTGTTCAGGCAAATTCAGTTAGCCAAGGTTTGGTATACCAGGCAAACTTTGACTAATCACTCTGGTAGGCTTTATTGAAAGAAAGGTGTAGGCTATAAAGTATTAGTCAGCAGCATCAACATTGCGTTGTGTTGACATGACCAGCATGAAAGATTTACCGAGGACAGTTTTATTGGTTCTGTTCCATGGAAAGTTTTTAAATGGTTTGAACATCTTTCATCCAGCAGCCTCTGACACAGGTTTGAGTAGCGCCAGCAATGCAGTCCCCCGATGTCATTTTGTTCACAAACTTTGTACAAAGGTCGATTGTCCTGTTTAAAGCAGAGTGCTGAACTCTACAGCGGTGTCAGTTCCATTTGCTTTGAAGAGCCCAGAAAACGAATATTCACCCAGTTGTCCCAGGCCACCTCTGTGCTGTTTGGCTCATCGCACCTGCCAAAATGGAGAGAAGTCCCGAGTGGAGAAGGGCCTTAAGCAGGGAGGAGCCCCACAGAGCAGATACACCACCATATGAGGCAAGAGCAGTGCCTCTATCAAATTTATGCCAAGGATTCCTGTCCCTGGTTATCTTAATAGACTAATTGATCTGCTATCGAAGAGGCACTTTTCCTTCTGGATCAGCTAGACAGACAGGCTCCAATCAGACAGTCGTACGTTATCAAACAAGGAGGTCAATTACGAGAGATGGAGAGACAGAGAAATAGGGAAAGAAGTGAAAGAGAGAGAGAGAGAGAGAGAGAGAGAGAGAGTTAGGCTCCACATTGCTTTCAGACAGGGTAGGTGTAGACCCAAAAGAGAACGCCCAGACTGTCTGGAGTCTCAGAGACGAGGACCCTCCTCCAAGAGCTACCAACCCTCAGCTCAGACGTACCCCATCTGTTTTCAACGTGTATGTCTGATTATGTATACTTAAAATTTAAATATTTGGTGTATACCAACTCTAATGACATTTGATGTGGTTAGAGGTAAAGTTGTTTGATGAGGCTTTTTTTTTCTTGCTGTGTAGTAATAATGTTCTTGTTTTTATTTAGTCAATTTCACCTTTCTAACTGAAATACGCAGCCTGCGTTTTGAGCTTCCAAACAACCTGAGAAAAAAAGAGCCACGTTCCTTTCTTCAAAGTGTTTAGTGAAAAGCTTCAGGTTGTTGACTAGGCTATTTCAGAAACCTGTCTTACCACATATCAGCTGTGTCCTCGTTTGGGACAGCCAGTCGAGACGCCAATCCGTGATCGTATGAGAGTTTGTTTCTGATATTGCAGCTAACAGGGTTCTTTCCACAAGAGCACATAATAAATATTGATAGGATGTGCAGAGGTCTTAGCCAGAATTTTCCTTAATTGCCTGAGACTTGGCGACAAAAGCAACGCGCTGGACTGTGTCGGACGAGAGCTGCACCAAAAGAGGAACGCGCGATGTATCTATTATCGGAGGCTCACCGAGGTCGTCGACCTATGACGGGCAGAGAGGCAGAAACATTAGAAATCATGTGCAGTTTAATCTTTACACAAATAAAAGGGACGGGCTGGAGGGACGGGGGTGGGGGTGGAGGGGTGGGGGGTGAAGAGCGTCTTGGACAGGTCTCTCCCCCGAGAGAGACTGGTTGGCCGCTCACTGCCTGAGCCATTCACAGGCATCACTGCTGCCTCTTTCCACTCAGTATACTGACACTTGTATTAATGGCATTTTGGCCCAAGACTGTAGATGCCGAAAAGTGATTGTAGAGTGCAGCTGAGTCTCTCTCTCTCTCCTTCTCTCTCTCGGTCTCTCCCTCTCTCTCTCAGTGACACACACTCTGATGCTTTCTTCTCTCTTTTGGCGTGTCTTTGTGTTTGTCTCTCTCTCTCTCTCTCTCTCTCTCTCTCTCTCTCTCTCTCTCTCTCTCTCTCTCCCTCCCTCTTTCTCTCCCTCTCTCGCTCTCTCTCTCTTTCTCTATTCCTCTCCCTCTATGTGTGTTCCTTTTCCCCTACTCTATTCTCCTCTTCTTTCATCTAGTCATTACTGGTCAATGTCAGCGCTTGAAAACTATTGTGTTTCCCCTGGCCCGGGTCATCACTGCTGGAATTAACCGCCTCTCCCTGCGTCTGGCCACAAACACCCCCCCCCCCCTCGGTCTTCACGTTTCAGCTGCTCTACATCATGCCACCATTCGACTAAGCCATGAACTCCTGGCGCAAGGAGGCTCCACCAAGAACCCTGTGTTACCATAGGAAACGCATTTAAATGCCAAGGCATTTCTAACCAGTGAATTCTGAGTGTAGCTTCCAGTGTACCTGTCTGTATTTTCAACATATATTTTCTGAATGTATGCTTAAAAGCAAACACACTTCTATCAAATTATCAATTAAATTGCTTTAAAAGAAACTAATGTTTAAGAATTCACAATAAATAACAAATCTAGCTTCAGTTGTTGTACGTCCAAGTGCACATTTCACAGTTTTAATGGAGAAAAATACATTGAAGGTAAATTCATTTAGGGAATCCAGTTAATATTTTAAGGTCCTGCACAATCTGTTAGTCTAACACATAATCTAAATCACCCTGTGTGTCTGATATTATGTGTGTGTGGTGTGTGCGCGTGTGGTGTGTGTGTGTGTGTGTGTGTGTGTGTGTGTGTGTGTGTGTGTGTGTGTTTCGACACCCTTCTTGCCATCTCGTCTTTGCATTTTAAAGGAGCCTTTCATCAATTTTTGGATGTTTTTGTGATTCCAGAAGAAAACAAAAGTAAAAAACAGCTTTTTACATAGAATCACAGCCAGATATAAAAGACTACAGTGACCAGCAGGCCTTGTGTAGGCCTGCTCCTCCAATCCCCTTCCCGATATAGTGTGTGCCACCATATTGGCAACATATGGATCCAGCAAGCTAATTAGTCATTTGAGAGCTTTACTGGTTTACTGCCTTTTCTTCTGTTAAAAAGCTGTTACTATAAAAACGACTCTAGCAAATAACAAAATCTAACCCAACCATAATGCCATGGCATCTTCTTGTAAAGCATAAATTTCCTCTTGGTAAAGAGCTAGCTGGCCAAATAGTTAACTATCGTGCGCTAACTCTGATGTTGACACTGCTCAAGGTAACTACGTTCCTGACTTGATTTCTGTTCTCTGCATTCGGTGCATCACCAACAATCAGAGGTAATAAAACACAGAGAAGGAAATGTATCACGCAGAGAAAGAAAAGTGACAATTAAATGATCTCAGATCAGTGCAATGCACAATATTCTGGTTGATCCTTACTGAGTCTCATACCCAGTAGTGTTCAGTATCTTCTGAACAGGATACAAGCAAGAAAGAGCAATGTGAACCTCGGCACTGAAGTATTCTCCTTACTAGAGGAGATTATGGGTGTAATTCCTAGAGATAGATAAAAAAAAAAATCATTAGACGTGGGATTATAATCTTGCATGTAATATCTGGTATTAAGACTGTGGTCAGTAATGGGACATGAGACAGGAGTGCACCAAACATCCATGATCTGGTGACATCATGCCGATTCAGATCAGCATTCTGATCTTCTCGTTTCATCAGATTACAAGTTTTTTTTTCTTCCACTTTTATTTCATCACAGTGATCCTCCGCAAATCTAAAAGCTTAGAAGTCATAGGGCCACGTTTAAGAAGCAATTACAACTGCATTGGATTTTAATTCAATTTGATCCCCTTTAATATAAATATGCCTGTATCTTAGAGTACAGGCTTGATAAGAAAAAAAAAAAACAGAATTACAAGGTCCCTCGCAGTTAATGTATCATCATCTGTAGGGGTTAGCATTGCACTTATTAGAGTATTTCACTTCATTGCATGACCTCCTGTTCTTCAGTAGATCATGAATTGTATTCATTACCCAGTCCTTCTGCGCCTCTCGCCTTTATAATATTACTCAATTTATATTCTGAAACGGGCTCTTGGGAAGGAGATCAGTGCGGCGAAGCAGTAGCCCCCCCCCCCTCCCACCCCCCACCTCTATAACCCAATCACAATATTTAAAGGCCAGCAAAGAGCTTTTTAATACACGTCGTAGATAACCATTTAAACTGGATTGGTTTGGTTTAATATGACCTTAACAGGCTGGCAGTCACATGTGAAGAATGAATAAGCTAATCTTCGGGAAAGGAGAGAAATAATGAAATAAAAGGAGGGGAACAGGCTAAATATGAGGGATGTGTTACGACGCCGCGAGGCCAGATGACAGGTAGTGAGGAGAGCGGAAGGAGAACCAGGAGCCCTGGAATGAAAAAAGACAGCCAATGAATAAAGATACCGGTTGTATTTCTTCTGGGGGGGGGGGGTGTTTGTTTGTTTGTTTGTTTGTTTGTTTTTCTCCTTCTTTCTCTGCCGCAGCTCGCCCCTTTTGCTCTGCATATGGCTGATATCGCGACAGGAGACAAGGGCGGCGCAGATGAAATATCTACATAAAGCGGCACAGGAGAGGCACATCTCTGAGGGAAACGGAGAAAAAATGTTTGCTTTCAGGTGAGAGTGATGAATGTAGAACAGCTCACGGCAGTTGGCGTTCGCCAGGGACCGGAGTCCTCTCTTGTTAAACTCTAAATGAACAAGGACAGTCTAGCTGTATTAAACTTGTTCACAGATCGAACAAAAGGAAAGTACAAAGTATTGCCGATTGCTAATATTGATGAGTCATGCTGCTTAGTAATGACGTTGTGTTGAGTACTTGCATTCGTGCTGTTTGTTTCTCTACAGCTGCGTACAAGATTGAGGTCTGGAAGATAAAGTTAAAAACGTTAGAAATGTGTTAATGAGAGATTGGACTCTTGTACCTGATACATAGTAAAGCGAGGTGCTAACAACACCAAGGTCACGGGTTCAGTTTGCAGAAAGCACACACTGGCATACTGACGTATTTAATATATCTATTATATACAAACGGCTCTGGATAAATGCAAAAGTAAAATCTAAAAGCAAGAAACTGTTGTTTAAAAAACTTCTTTTGGGGTATTACACTGTGAACTTTTGTAAACCGTGTGTTGCCAAGACTAGAGGTGTTTCGAGCAAGCTCGTGTTAACATACCAGGTACCACAGGGATCTCATTGAACTGAGAGGTCGTCGTCGTGAACATTAATCATATTTTATTTCGGCGGTCTTTACTTGCCAACTCGGAAATGCCTCGGACGAAATGCTTCGCTATATTTAGATGAACCTTCACGTCCTTGAGATCATATCCATAGAAAAGGGACTCATAACTGAATGCATCATTTCATTTCGAAACTGGCCCAGGAACGCAGTGTCAGCGGATGAAATAGTGTAGACTGTAACCCCTTCATTATAATAAAACACATACTGACATACTTTGGAAAATTAACCATGCGTGTAATTTATAGAGACCTGGCAACCACAAATGTAAACTTTTCTTTTTATTTGACGTTGTCTCGGTGTCGGCATCCTGCTATATGCTAATATCTTCCTTCATACAACACAGACTGGGTGACTGAATTTACCTAAATGGGAATTAGAGTTTCACTAAACGATATTGACTGTTAGATAAGTATATTTCAGCTCATATAAGACAATTCCAATGGACTTTGTAGGGAATATTTGTTACCGTATTTTATCGTTTTTACTTACCTACAAGCAATAACAGATAGGTGCAGGCGGAGGTTTAAAATGTGTAAAATGTAATGCATTTAACAAACTCCAGATCTGAGTCCAAATCTGAATAAATCTGGAAAGAGCCAAAACTGGAAAGAGCTAATTCTGTTTTGTAGCCCAACATACGTCGTAACCAGCATAATACGCGTATAATAATAAACATCTGTAATGGTAAAACAAACTTGCTTCGTCAGAGATTTCTAGCCTTATACAGGGTTTTACCTAGTAAAGGTGCAGAGCAGATTGGGTACTTTACAGGGAATTGATGTCTGAGTATTTAAGTGTTATTATTATGTCATTTTTTAAGAGCTGTATTGTCTTCAATTGAGTTCAAGGTAACAGGATTTATTACTATAATAAAAAAATATTAATTACAAATTAGAGATAGACATTACGTAATAGTACCTGAAAGTTACCTAATAGATGGACAGACAGAGGGAAAGGGAGAGATACAAGAAGAGAAAGAAACTTTTCAGCACTGCCCCAGCTTGACTCTCAGGTCCTGAAACCCTCCACCCCTCCACGCCACAGCCAAGAACCACTGACCAGTCAAAAGTAACCACATACTGGTTTCACCCCACCACAGGACAACAGCCTCAGGAGCTCACACCTGGTACGACATTGATTTTACAGACCTGAGTAACATCTGACCATTTGTGCCGGGCTAAAGCCATTGTGACGAGACATCCTCATTTCTGTGAGACCACAGCAGTGGGGTTGGAGGAGAATAAAGCTTCACAGACCAGAGTTTGGCCTACACCTTGATTGATATCTGGTATTGGCTCGCTTGTATCAAAGGGCCTCTCAAAAATTGTGATTAAGTATTTAGTGCTTTGTCAATTTTCACCCTTTTAAGGTTTTAATTAGAAAATGAACCCCACTTATGGACTAATGATTAATGTAACAATAATTCTGTGTGTGTGAGTGTGTGTGTGTACGCTTGTGCGTGTGTGCATGTGTGTGTGTGCTTGTGCATGCGTGTGTGTGTGTGTGTGTGTGTGTGTGTGTGTGTGTGTGTGTGTCTACGAGCAGTAGAGAGCGTGCGAGTAGCAGGAGAGGATTTCATGTTCATGGACTGGATACACATGCAAGAATCTCATAAAACATGCAGACAACATGCGCGGCCATTTCATTAATGCACACAAGAAGGAAACAAGGCCTAGTGATCAAATCCATCAAGGCATTAGTCGCAGTCCTTAAGCAGGCCACTGGAGACTCTGGGCCTGTAATAACAAGTGCCAGCTCTGATTTAAAGGATGCTGAAACAAGCCATTGCTTATCCATTAAAGTGAATGTGATGTCAGGACATCAACCACAGCCCTTCATCAAGGATCAGTCAGACCTGGTTGGAAATCTCGCAGATGCCCACAGGGCAATGATTCGACAACACTGATGTGAAGTTAGCGGGGAGGTTGAGTGGCAGGTGCTCAGAGAAATCAAGGAGTCATAAAGATCAGATCGGATGAGGGAAAGAGGAGAATCACTTCGCTGGGCCAAAGTTCGGAAGCATCCGTGGAAACGCGCTCTGGAAGTAGCAGTCTGGAAGCTGCACCCTTCGCTAACCTCCTGAGGCACCCGAAAAGGCAGAAGAGTACGAGCTGAAGTTTTTTTTCCTCGTTTTGGAACATTGCATGTGCAACGCTGTTTCACGCCAAGCCCTGATTGGATATTGGTCCAGTGGGCCTGAGCTTATTGGGATTGATAAGCCTTACACCAAGTACCCTCGCAGCCTGTATAAATCATCAAGCTGGGAGGTTGATGTACAAACTCCCTGATGGATGTTGAGAGCCGTAAACGATGAAAACAATTATTTTACCATTTAACTCAAGTGTCTCTCTGCACAATCAAGGGGTGGGGATAGTGACAAATAACACGTATCGCAGGCAAAACGCTACCATTCACACATTCCCAAGATTAGTACCATTTGTATCAGTTTAAAGACGAGGGGAACCAAACTACATGATAAAGGGTCTGAACATGGCCATAGCTAAACTTAGAGAACCAAGGAGAAAGGAAAGAGGGTGTGGGGTGGGGGGAGGGGGGGCTTCAGACGATTTGGGGATATAGCAGGGTCAAAGGTGAATCCCAAGCAACAGAAAACACAGGCGTGATACGCTTCCTCTCGTCGCCCCACCCGCTTAAATAATGCCTGAAGGCCCAAGTTATTAACCTTTGAAAGTGCGCCAGGGCAAGAGACGGGCAGAACTCTAGCCAGCCTCGGTCACGGTCTGGGGATAGATAGGAGGGAGGTGATAGAGGTGTACATGCAAGTCGTCCACTCTCCTCTACCCTGGGATGAAAGGGGGATGAAGGGAACAAATAAAGAGAGAAAAATAGCGAGCGTCAGTAATCAATGCAGAGATGAAGAGAGGGAGAGGGAGAATAAAGAAAGGAGGATTCTGGAGGAAAAGAAGGACGTTCCCAACCCCCCCCCCGTCTCTCTCTCTCTCTCTCTCTCTCTCTCTCTCTCTCTCTCTCTCTTTCACCTTTCCCTGGTTCTATTTCTGATAGATAGCATATGATGTGTTTTTCAGGGGGAGCAGTGTTGTGGGGAAGAGGGAGGTGGTGGGGGGTTAGTGGTGGTGCGGCGGTTGGATGCTGGTTCACGTAGGGTTCACCCATTACCCAGGCCCTGGAGCCAGCTGGAGGCCTAACCGGCCTGATCAGCACCAGCTCGAGTCTGCGCAGGCCCCAATGATTTTCACATCAAGCCGTCTGATGTACAGCTCTCCCATCCACCAATCGCTGTCCTCCATCGATCGGCCCTTAAATGAGCCTTCCCCCGCTTTGTACCATGAGCAATAATTAAAAAAGCAGCACATTGATTTTAACTAATATTATGAGAGATCGGGATGTGCACATGCTTACAAAACAGCAGCGGCTCGGGAGCGGCGGGACTCGCCGCGGCGAGTTGGAAGCTGGACGGGGGGGGGGTGGAGGCCCTCGCTCGATCGCACGAGGAAGACGAGGACGACAAAGGTGCACGTGACCGAACCCGGGAAAAGTCAGAACGAGCCGTTATTTATTGTACACTGCCCTGGCAGGCCAGAGATCCGCAGAGATATCATTTCTATTAAAACAGCCCGGGCTGGTCAATACGGCAACTTCAAAGCGTGACGTGTTGCATGGCAAATCTACCGAAAAGACTAAGAGATCCCGCAGGGCAGGAGGTCCTGTGTTTATTCACCGGCGAATTTGCATTTGCTCAAATGAGCCGCGTTTGCGGAGAAGAGTTGCATTCTCATTCAGGAGACAAACACCAGCGGACTCCCCTGCAAAGCTGTAATTCTCAGTGCACTTCTCTCTGTTGCAAGCAACGTTTGGCATGTTAGCCTTCAGGTGTTAAGGACACGCGCTGCAGGACTGTTGCCGGGTCCCGCTCCGTGCGGGACAGTAACCTGCTACACGTATATGCTAACACATGTCATATGTCTTTATGTGTAAACCGAATTTAGATGGTAACACAGAGTCAACTTTGTTGTTCACCACAGTGATAAGTCAGCAGTTGTATATACTATACAGACATTGTTGTTTGTATATGTATGTATATATTGGGTCTTTCTGATCAGTAATGAATCTGTTGAGATAGATGTTTATTAATAGTTGGAGAGGAGCAGTGTTGTTGCCCTGGATAAAAATGTGTGTGTGTGTGTGTGTGTGTGTGAGAGAGAGAGAGAGTGTGTGTGTGTGTGTGAGAGAGAGAGTTTATGCATGTTTGATCAAAGGTAGCATGGAATGAATGAGTTGAGGTAATACTCCAGTTAACTGTTTTACCAAAGCATGCAGTCGTCTGGTCTGAAGAGTGTCTGTTGTGAGAAACATGTTAATAATCATGCTGGTTTAGAAAGTGAATATGACTGTGTTTGTGTGTGTGTGTGTGTTTGTGTGTGTGTGTGTGAGAGAGAGAGAGAGAGAGAGAGAGAGAGAGAGAGAAACACTACTGCAGGTTACCTTATGATGAACTTGAGTGGCCAACTTCTCAAAACTGTGAAGTTTCAGGTATAAAGAGCACAGCCTAATATTATGCTTATTTTGGTTTATGTTTATTTTAAGTACATGAATGACCTTTGATGTTGGATAGAGTAGAGTAGAATAGAACAGGACTTTTTTAACTTTACTGAATACTGTGACACGGATTTTATCAAGATGTTTTTAAATAGAGTTTCATAGTCATGCTAGAAATGACTGCTCACTGAACCAACAATGGAAAATAAAATCGTCATTCAGCAAACAATGCAGGAAAAATATTAGTTAAATTAAATTTTCCATGGATTGCCAAGACTCACAAGAACCAAAAGCAATCCATCTAATGCCTTTCCACCATTTGGAGTGAAATATTCCCTCAATGTGTCTTTCACGAAGAGCTTTTTCAGTGAGAACATTCTGAGCTTTGATGAATCCCTCGATGTTCGTTCAAAAAGCAGCTTTGCAACTAGCTGTGAATATGCACTCGAGAGTGTGATATTAGAGGCAATTCTCGTTAAAGTGGGGGATGATACTGATGGCCAGAGGAGAGCAGTGAGAGGGTCCTAATACCGGATAGGACACCCTCAGCTGCTCTGCTGTGTGTGTGTGTGTGTGTGTGTAGAGCCCTTTAGCTCTAACCCAAGAGCGCTTTACACTCCTCATAACGCTCGACATATGGACCGTGAGTGTCGACAGGCATGAAATTACATCAAGGGCGTTCTTGATAACTGTCGATAAACTCTCAAAGACGGTCAGTCTTATCGACGGCCCGGTCAGACGCCCCCGTTGGTGCACGTGCGCTTGTTTGAGTGTTAAGCATCGAGGTTGAGGATGTCTGGGGAGCTTTAAGGACCTCCAATGTCAATGCTCTGCCCGGTTGACGGAAGTCCGTGTGAGGGGAATTGATATTGATATGAGTAAATTGAAATTGATATGGATTTGAATTGGTATGGATCGGAACCGGGCGCTGGCACAGGACAGAGGCCCTCAGAAGTCCTGGTGCTCAGAGACTCACTTCATCAGTGAAGTTTGCGCAGGCTTTGTGTCTGCAATGTATTTGAGGGAACTGCCTGTGTTCCTGCCTGTGGTCTCATGTACCTTTTCGGTATGAAGGAGATCTTAGACCTGAGGATAGAGGATACTATAGTTGAAGTAATTTGATAGTCATGTGCGTATCTAAGGGTATTCAAACAAACCTAATACATTTCACATCTCTTTTTGATTATAGATCTGTTTAATCTATTACAATAATAATGCATCATAATATTTAAAATGGTGAAACTAGTGATGATATTAATAGATTTACATGTCTGTAACTGCTCAGTGATCATATTTTATAAATTAGTAAGTATATTTAATCCATTAAATATTCCTGTCGGCCAAATAAAGAATTCTCCAGTCTACAGTCTATGTTTCTTAAAAAGAAACGTAACATTTCATAAATCTGACCTACACACATAAATTAATGTGTTTTTCACAATGACGAATATTGTTCTTCATTACATTATAAACTTCATTTAAAACGGAGTAATTGTCCTGCAACATGAGCTTTGGTAAAACTGAAAGACTGAGAGTGTCGTGTTGTTCTGGATGAGGTCAGAGATGTGAGAGCCTGTAGGTCGGACGTCAAACCGGTCCGGAGCTGCTGGGCGCTGTTGGGCGCAGTGGGGACCTCAGATCGAGCTGTAAAAGAGGGCAAATTGGAACATTAGAGATTCTGGAGTAATGTACTGCCATCTAGTGACAACAGAGATGCATTCACTCCTTCAACTGGTTCAGGGGGAACAGCTACCTGAGATTCACAGCGGTGATTTGTATGGTTCTGATTGTCTGGTGCAGATTTTTATGTTAAGTAAGTTGGAGGAGTTCAAAGGTTAGCATCCACAATAACCGCTGACTTTAAGGAAATGAAGAAAGGTAACCTGTTTGTGTAATAGATTAGTTCAGAATATTCCTATTGTAAATTCACACGTAGGTGTTTTGTGTTTAATTGTTGTAATCCTATTACAATACAAATTATAACAAAACGTTACTATTATGACATTTCATATTTGTATGGTTTTTATGTTTTCATTAAATACATCCTTCACAAAAATAATATAAAAATTGGATTTCCACAAACGAAAATGAACTTTTTTTCCCCTAAGAAGATCCCATACCCTTAATGTAAATGCTTATTGATGTATATTATACTTATGAAGGTTCTGCATCCTTAGCTAAAGTAGAGCCCACTCTGCTATGAGAGAATAAGATGACTCTCATAATTAGGTGAAAGACCACCACAGTGATGAGGAGCAGAGCCAGACGGCCGCGGTTCAGGTCAAATTTAATTGAATTAATGCTCGTAAAAATTAAGAAGGAGCCTCGATTAAAGCTTTCAGAGAAATGCTTACCGTGAATTTGGAGCCTCCTAGAATCTCCCATAAAAGGATTTGAGTGGAAATGAAATCTTAATGTGCCTCTGCCTTGAGACATCAGAGTGTCATTGACTGAGCCATGAACTCCTGATTAAGAGAAATACTTTCATCGATTCACCAACGACGGTGCATAAAAGCAATATCTGGGGTTTGCTAAGAGTGAGGCTTTGGTTCAAAAAGCACACGTCAAAAACACAGCAGCAGTAACACACACAATGCCAGCATCAACCTTTATTGTTATTACTGCTATTCTCGTTTTTAAAATGATAATAATAATATTAAATTGAGAGAGTAAGGCAGCCTCACTGTAGCTTTGAAACTAAATTAAAGTATTTAGGTCTTATATTTGTACTTAGACAGGGGGAGTGTCTGATTCAGTGTTAAACAATATTAAAAAAATAAAATATTTAGAGACTTTTGGCTCTGGGTCTTGGATCCTCTCCGGCATATTCTCCTGGGGGTCAGTGGCTTGACAAGACAAATACCACTTCTCTGATCATTAAATGATGGATAGTTACAGCTTAATTCACATGTCACTCTGCATTTATGCATAAATTTATTGTGAGCAGTTATGTAAGGATTCCCTGCTCTGATCTGCTCTGTAAGGATTTGAATTGCTGCTCAGCTGGTCAGCACAGTAAAACTCACAGTAAAACATTCTGACAAAGCTGCAGTTCACTGCCAAACACTGTATCTTTCTCTCTCTGTCTGCTTATGAGTGACAGTGGTTACACACATATCTGCGCAACTGTGTGTGTGTGTGTGTGTGTGTGTGTGTGTGTGTGTGTCTATGCACACATGGGTATGTGAGTGCGTGTTCACACACATGCATTTACTTAAAAACTTGATTGTCGCCTTTGGCCAGTATGGGTTCATCTGCATTTGCTATCAACTCCGGTATTAACGTGCTTTTGTGAATTTTTTTTTTTTTCACATTTGCTCAAACACGTGCTCCATTCGACCAGGTGCACGTGCGCGTGAACTTGTTAGCTGTCTCCAGTGGCCCCGCCCTATTTGCTTCCGTCACCCCAGGAACCCGCACCCTTCAGGGCCAGGGACAAACCTGTGCCCCCACGAGGCCGATTGCCCCCTGGCCCCCTCGAGGCGGAACTTTAATCTCGTTAGTCATTGTTCTGAGCTGACGTCAGTCGGAGGGGATCATTACTGCCGAATAGGCCCTTTCCTGTGCCACCATGCTGAAGCGTTTTCCCCCAAAGATCAACAACAGAAGCACGTAAATATGCGCATTCAGCTTCTGTCTCGCACACATTCATAAGTCTTGATACTTTTAATTGGGAGTCAGAAAAGTAAGACCCGTTTAACAATTCCTCCAAGAGTATGTAGATTTACGCTGTACATTTAATCTTTTGTTTTTGTGATTGCTTCTGCCAGCTACACGCTCAGTAGAAACCCCATAAAGGCCATATGAGGTCTCTGGAGAAAACTCCGCCATGACGAAAACTCGGTTCCACTATAAACGCGACATTTGTAAAGCACTTAAGAAGTGCTGGCCTCTTATGAAAGTCTCCCATGAGCTTTGTGTTAGCACCTGGCAACAGTGCCGAAAACACCGCACACACGCGCACCCAACTACGCGTTCTGGCGTGCGTGCGTGTGCTCGCGCGCGCGGGCACAGGCTGTACTTTACAGATATCAGCCGTTATCCACATCTAGCATCGGTCCCCGGGCGCTATGCTAACAGCCTCCTCTACAAGCCAATTTACAAGGATCTGGTCATGTTTACATTAGCCCTCTCCCAGTCTGGAAAGAGCCGGGCGGCGGCGCGGAATAGGAATGAGCAAATATGAATAATTCAGCTCCCCGACACCCCCCCCCCTTCCCCCGGCCATTAACACGTTTCCCTTGAATAAAGTGATAATAGGTTATCATCTGTGAAATGGAAATTGCATAACAGAGACAGAAAGAGCGTCTCCGGTTACACCAGAGGAAATTAATTTCACAGCACATCTGCTCGGCGAAGCCCGACTCCCGAATGCTAAGTATGAGAAAATGTAGTCGTTCGGCTTCGCTAGCTTTCTAATTAGATTAGCGTGTCTGTTTGCAACCGGGACCCCTTAGTCTACTCAGAGGAATTAGTGTTCCCTATTACGCACACCTAATATTTATAATAGTGAAATGACTGATCCAATTGGGGGAAGTTAAAAACGCATTGTTATCTTATTATATTAATCAGACAGCGGCGAACGCGGGCACGTTTGTACTGCGTGTTTGCTTAAGCACCGCAACTCGTGACAAACCCATGGCAGTAGTGGCCCGACGCAGAATTTAGCCTGGAGACGTTTCACACTATTTAGCAAGCTTTAACCCCGAGGGCCAAGTTAAATGAAAAAAGTCAACCGCGGATGATAAGCGAGCTGAAAAGAGTCAATTTGGACCTCCGGTTTAAATCACTGACTGTAGCCTATAGACAATAGTTTGATTTGGTTCCCCATCAGCGGAAAATGGATGCAAGTTTAAGTGCACAGAAGTTGAAAGCCAGTGAAACTGGACTGCTGAACAATTCTCTCTTCTTGTTGTGTTATTTTTGTTTAGTTGTTTACTTGTGAACAGGTGTAAATGATAAGAGATGATGAAGCAGTATCTGAAATAGGGATCAGCAGTCCCTCGTGAGAGCTGCAGACGCCTGAGGGACTGGGGGCGGGGCCGTGGTGAGCGTGGGCGGCGATGGCTCCGCCTCTCTCTGTCTGCTTGCCTGTTTCTGCTCAGTGCCACGCTTCGCAAACCCACTGAGTACTCTTAACACCCAGAAGGTCCCACTGCAGACACTATTCATAATTAACACAGGCATGCCTCTAGAGCATGTGTGTGTGTGTGTGTGTGTGTGAGAGAGAGAGAGAACCCCTCAAAGTGCAATTCCAGAGCTAAAGAAAAAATCCGTTTTTAGTTTTCACAGATGTAAATTTAATCTTCGCACCACAGTATGGAGATAAAGTTAGTGGCTTCTTTGAAATGAAGCAGATTTCTGCCCTAATGGATTCTGAGAGGTCACTTCATCTTCATGTGAGTTCCAATTAAAGTCAAATTAAGCAATATTTAAAAACAATATGTGCCCAGTATTTATTGAACACACAGCTATTAATGGAAAATGTTCATGAATATTGAGAGCAATGACTTGAAAAGAGGGTAACCGGTGTCAGGTGCTCCAATCAGATGATGAGTGGGCGTGGCCTACACTGCCAAATGTAAAATAGCTTATCACAGCAGACAGAGGAAGTCATTTATAATATTTGCAAATGTGCCTACATACAGAAAACAAAAAATCCCCGTTTGACAGCTAAATACGCAGATGGATTCCTCTACTGCAAGAGGAACACTGGTCAAGCATGAATTTCAAGGTAGGCCACCAGTGTGGGAACCCCTGATGTCTGTATCTGAGTTACCTTTGTTAACAGCAAACTGGATGCTTCAACTTTAACTGTAGATCAGTGTTCAGATGACAGATTGTTTTAAAGGTGAGCTTTTTGTAAACCATACCCAGCAACCTATGTTTGGTGAAAACAATGGCCAAACTCCTGCCAACCTCTGGAACCTGATGGGAGAGATTTTGTAGTGTGGGTCAGCTCTTGTGCCTCATGCCCTGGACCACAATCGATTGCTGCTCCAAACTCCCACTTGATCCAAATCAGGAGCAACAGCAGAGCCCGAAGAGAAGAAATGCTGTATTTTTAAATGATCATGTCAGAATCCCATCCTCTTAGTGACTTATTGGCATGCTGTGGAATGAACTGAAGTTGCTGACATTCCCAAAACATACATCAACTGCATAAAGCAATGGGCTAAAATCCCTGCTACCGAAAGTACAGCAAACATTTGAGTTAACTGCCAGTAAAGAAAGCTTCATTATTTACTAATTACTCATAATTACTAAATATGTCAATGTTCACGACTGTTTCAGCCATTGGTTTAGTAAAGTTATAAGTTCAGTTGTGTGCTGTTTATTTTTTATGACATGGATTTTTTATAGGTAAAGATCAGATATATTTAACTCCAAAAACGTAATTTCAAAGTTCTTCTTACATCTGTAAAGTTCCTCCATCTAAAACTCATGCGAGGGTGAACTTGATGTGTGCAACCCGATATGCAGCTTTACAACTGCCAAAGGCCTTCTGTAGGTGAGGAGTGGAAGAAACCACACCAAATGAAACCTGCCAGGTCCTGTCACTCTTACTGGACAGGACGTACACAGAGGGGAAAGCCAAGACGAGCTGTAGTGAGAAGGTCCTCTTATTACTGGTACTACAACTAGCCAGAGTTTGCAAAGATTCAAAGGGTTCGCATGTCGTCATCACAAAATAAGCCAGTTAGTTAAGGAAGAGGTGGCGGCTTTGTGCAAAGTGTTCTTGCTTGTGTTTTTGTCCTCCATGAGGTAAAATGTTCCACAGGATACGTTCCAGGCACACATGTCCTCTTTAACGAGGTTTCTTTGGTGAAGTTTTAAGTGGGAATATAATCTTAGGAATGTTTCATACTACATTTCACTTATTCCAGACCTAAATTTGCATGTAATGAGTAGAGATGAACCTTTACGGTCTATTTATTTACATGACCATCAGATTAACATTCAGATTGAATTTTGAGATTGAACAGTGTTTTTTAATTAAAACTACCATCTCCCTTAAATCACACAGTTCACTCAGGTCGATTCACGTCCTCAGTGTGCTGTGCATTTGTTTTTCAGTGTTCGGAGTGCACTTTTCAAGGGCACGAAAGTCAAGCGTCTTCCACGTCCACGTCCTCTTAAATGACATCGCGGGTTGCTTTTCCCTCTGTACTGCGGCACCTGAGCACCTTGCCGTTTTAGCATCGATTCATATGTTGGTATTTGCTTGGAGATCAAACATGACAGGTAAATATTTAGGAAGGTTAAGCAGAAGCCCACATCCGCAGCAATGTCGACACCCGTCTAGACCCCCACCCTCCTTCCACGCCTGGAGATTCAACTCTTGTTCTTGAAGCACCATGTAACACTCGAGAAAAAATAGGTGTGGAGTAGCACGGGTTTTCCTAAAACCAGAATGATTATGATACATTTCGATTCCTCTGACAAAGCCTGCATGCTGTTAAGACTCAAGTTAAGACTCCATATCTCTCTGCCACATCAAGGCGTTCCACAATTGGATTCTGGAAAAGGCCGAACGTTTTATCCCTCCGAAACCTGATCCACAGGCCTGCCTCCTGCCATGCGACTGCTGTTTATCACTCCATCTGCTTTGTTGGGGCAGGAGGGGCGGGAGGGGAGTGTGAAATCATAATTGCAGTTTTTATCAGTTCCATTTTTTTTTTTTTGTGCCATACTTTCTGTCAACAAAATCAAAATATCTTTTTGAGGAAGCACTTCGTCTTGGCTTCGTGTTCCAGATGAGCTAAGATGGATAAGAAGTGTGTTCATTCTTTTTTTTTTTTTTAGTAGGAGACTATTGGTTTGAAGTAATAAATCATAAAAAGTGCTCTGTTCCTAAACGTTTATAGATAAGGGAGTTAGGAATCAGATCAATTCCATTTTCTGTACCCAAGGTTCCATGTTCACTACAAACAGCCTGAGTGTCCAGGAAGTCCAATGTGAAGGTATAATAGATTGACTCACTCCTGGGGAGGGATGGGGGGTGTCTCCTGTCTGCAAAAGCTATTATTTCTTGGTGAGGAACTACACTATAATATGATTGGCAGAGCTATGAAAAAGCACACTTTTAAGACCATTGATGATGGAAAAGAAATATTAAAACAGTACTAAAAAGAAAGAATGTACACATTCTATGATTGGTTAACTTCTAAGAAATCATTCTCAAGCTCCTCCCACATTCAGGGCAAGCAGTTTTGATTGGGCAGGAGGTGTCATGAGACTTGCAACCTTGCACCATTGCACTCTGGGAAATTCCATGTTTTATTGAAAGCACACAAAAAAACAAAAAGATTGTGAGATAAGCTCTCCATAATGTCCATTTTATGGAACAAATTCACATCTGTGTTTGTTTTGTGTATGTGTGTGTGTGTGGTTTTGTTTGATAGTTTTTAGATTCTTTACTTTGCCTCTTTTTGCTCATGTGTTTGATCCTCCTTTCACCCAGTAACTGGGTGGTAGGCAGTGAACGTGGCCAAACGTGAGTGCGGCCCGTTTGGCGAGACTGCATCACTGCCACCGGCCGACAGGCTATTCATCACACCGGTTAAGTGTCAGCATTAAATTATCCCAGCTATTATGACAGGCACATTATTCATCGGGATGAGGCAAGGCGAGAGGGGGCCGGCTGCTCCATGGCTGTGTCCGTCTCCAGCTCCTTATCGATCTTCGTTGTCTCCGTTACCAAAAAGAGGGCCTATCTGCATGACACCCCACTCACCGTGCATGTTGATGACGTTCCCAGCTGCTCCAGCAGTCGTTCTTCTTAACAGAGATAGAGGTGAGTGGAAATGGAGAGAGAGAGAGAGAGGCTGGGGGGGGGATCAGAGAGAGAGAGAGAGGAGGGAGAGAAAGGCAGCCAGGGAGAGAGAGGAAGAGAGAGAGAGAGACAGACAGAGAGGGAGAGAGAGAGAGAGACAGACAGAGAGGGAAAGAGAGAGAGACAGACAGAGAGGGAGAGAGAGATAAAGTGACACTGTACACAGTCTCCTGAGAGAGGGATATAATGAAGATGGTACCACTTTAATACGTGGAGCATCGAGGGCCTTCGTGAGTGGCGTGAATATCTTTCACAGCTCTTCCTCCACTCTCTTCTCTCTCCTTTAAGCAAATCAAGTTATCTGGCGGCGGCTACGGGTTGATAACGGCAGAACGAGGGGCCAAGAGGGGGTTAAGCTTGACGCAGTAGTTGCTTAAGTGAATACCCAGATAGCACCAGCGCATGCTTTGTATGATCCAAATCAGCGTTGCACGCTTCCTTGTTTTTGTGCCGCTGGAGCACGAGTCCAGAGTGGCGGATGGCAGATAAACTCTGGACAAAAACCTTCATCTCTCTGCCATTCTCTCTTCCATGCATCAAATATGCCAACACTTAAGTGATGCCTGGAGATGCCGAGCCACTGACAGTGTCTCTCTCTTTCTTTCTCTCTCTCTCTTTCATTTGAAACGCATCAAATCCCCTCTAATTCCACAATCCAGGGCTTTAAATTGCCCTGTGCTCTGGAACGGATCTGAAGGCTCTGACTTAGTTGCACTCGTTTCTGCTTTCTCTTCTCAGTTTTATTTATATATATTTTTTTCATTTAAACTTTGCACTTTTTCAAAGTCCTTGTCATTGTGTAGATCCAAAATAGCATTTTGTGCAGTTTGATCTCTCTCTATCTCTCTCTCTCTCTCTCTCTCTCTCTCTTCCTCCCTATTTTTAGTTGTCTCTCATTAATGCACATGCAGACATATACATACAAACATCATGTGTTATTACACACCTCGTGCGACCCACTAACATTTCACTGAGCATCAGCGTGGCTTTAATTAGTGAAAGTGGCCGTGGTTCTTCCTGGGGACTATCACATGACAGGTGATATCCCACGCGTGTAAGCCACACGTTCCGTCTGTCCTCACGAGCCGCTCTGACCCCCAGGCTCAGCGTGGAGACCCTCTGCGCAACTACACAGTGCGCAATTATGACACCAACGCACTCTGATGATTCACCCCAGATTTCATTTCACTGTTTTCGCTACTCGAATTCAGTCGGAACCTGATCTCGTAGATCGTGGTCATCTAAAAATGGGAGTTGTTACAAAATTAATGAAACATTTAAAGAAAACCATGTTTTAGGTAATGCAGGCGGACTCCAACCTGCCCTAACAGTTTCTTGGACCAGCAACTGTTGGCTTAACATGCCTGTAAAATATCAAAAATCCCCATGATAGCTCAGTTACGATTACCGCGAACGCCGTGCGTGTAACTTTGTGGTTTTACGCGTCAGGTCAGAGAGTGGAGAAAAGCGCAATTCGATCGCGTGCGCAGCGGTTAGCAAAAGAGACAAAAAATCAGCTGGACTTAAAGGCCGTCTTCCTGGAGGACAGCGGCGAGAGCAAGGGCTAATATCGGTGTCATCTAAGTGTGCCGTGCGGCTGTAACAGTAGCCCGGGTCGATGTATGGATCCATGAGTCTGACGCGGGGGGGGTGAGCTCCTTCAGATGAGGCTCCACCAGGCTCGAGCGATCCACGGAACAGACTCCGCAATCAAACGCGCCCGAAAGCAATTTGGCTGTCTGTGATCCTACACTATTCCGTAACCGCGTTGTTACTATATCCTATATCCTTCCACCTCGAACAAGGAAAAATAAGTCGTACCAAGCTATGCTATTCATTATATATATTATATATATGATGTGTGAGTGTCTCACTGTTTTATGATTACTATTACTGAGTTTTGTGATCATCCAAATGTAGTCAGTTATATGTATCAAGTTTTGTTTAGTATAAAATTTAGAATAGAATTATACCAAATTATACCAAATTTGATTAAATGCTATTGAGCACTGTGTAGTTCTGATATTTAAGCAGAAAACAGTAATACAAAATACAAAAAAATAAATAAATAATTAGTTAAGATGATGAAGACTCACCTCAAAGTAAAACTTTAATTTTGAAGGGGGGGGGGTTCAAAAATGTCAAAAAAAAGTGAGTGTAAAGAAAACAGGTATGGAATTTGGAATGTGTCTACCATTCTTGCCAGCGAATAAACAGATGGTGTGATTTGGGTTTTACGTTTATCTCGGGGAACACGTGTCTGTATACCTTCCCTCCTCTTATCGCCGTTGTACGGATCTCTCCTCCTTCACCCACATCATTTTTCACCAAAGTACCCATCAGCTGCCCTTCGCATATTGAACTAACCCTCAGAATCAATACGGGGTGACTGCACTTATGGGGACTAAAAGAAACCATAACTCAGCCTTGGCAAAACACTGCCTTCTATTATATGAGGCTCCTTTCAGTAGCATTATAAAAGCAACACACATCAGCCACACATATCATTTTGAAGTGTGGAGTTTTATGGTTAGCCTCTTATTCAGCAGGAAATCACACAGGAGAGCAGTACTCCACTGTCTGACAGTCCACAACAACCCTTCCACGTGTTTTCAAACTCGTGCGTTTGAAAGGCATGCGGGCAGCTCAAAAAGTTGCGGGTTGCGGGTTCAAGCTTCCCTTCGCATCAGGTATGAATTCCTCATCAGGGATGAATTCCTCATCAGGTATACATCCCTCATCAGTTTCCCCCACATCTTAATGTGGCTTTAACATTCCATACTGGCCTCAGTTGAAGAAGAACCGTAACCAAAAGGGTTGGGGGGGGGGGGGGGGGGGGTCCGGGAATTTAAAAAAAAGCGTGTAAAATGTTTTTATATTTGAAGCG
>JAOYMR010000003.1:20730522-20740844 GCA_025802075.1 Tenebrosternarchus preto | reverse complement strand
TATGTGCAGATCTGTATATCTGTATATGTGCAGATCTGTATATCTGTATATGTGCAGATCTGTATATCTGTATATGTACAGATCTGTATATCTGTATATGTGCAGATCTGTATATCTGTATATGTGCAGATCTGTATATCTGTATATGTGCAGATCTGTATATCCTGTTACACAAAATGGTTTTCATGCTGTTACCCACAAAAGAAAATATTCATATTATTTTAACTTTGATTTCCTCCGGCCAACATGTTTTCCTTCATTTTAAATAATATTAATTTAAGCCATGGCACGTCCCAGTTCTGTATTATTTGGGCTGTTCTCATCTAGTCTGTCTGATATGCAGGATGCACTTGCATACACACACACACACACACAACCACACACACATACACACACACACACACACACACACACACAAACACACAAACACACACACATGCAAATGACATTTTGGCTCAAATGCACACACTACTGCATATATGAATATACACTTTTAATTTCACCCCCAACAATAACATCCTTTTTCAAGCCTTTATTCACTATAGATTTCAAGGACTGAATGAATCAACAAAGGTTAATGTACAATGTTTGTAATAATTAAACAGAATACAGTATAATGCGCACAGCATGCTGCAGAATGGATATAATAGAATGATGACCCAATTAAAGAATGACGCTTAAATTATTGTCAGGCTGGGTGTTCATGAACTGAAAAGAATGATGTCAACAATATCCTGTCTATTCAAAGTGCTCTATCAAACGCACATGCTTACCTAATTCCATTCAAGTGAAAATTAAGCGGCATCTGTTAGCTAATGTAAGTTCCGCTTAACCTTCGCTAGTCTTACGCGAGCGTCAAAAGTGCTACTAGGTTCATTTTTAGCGCACTCGCATAACTTAAGGACGATGGAGAAACGCTGCGAGAGATCTGTGACCACGCGCACGCTTTGCGCCGCCAGTCCCCTCCCTCGTCATCGTCATAGCGACGTACTACACGTTGCGCACAGCGAAATCCCCGATGTTGAATTAACACCGACATCGTGGAGTTACTGCTGCAATATTAAGTTCAGACCCTGCGGTCATAAATTAACACTACAGCGGATGACTCAGTACAGATGTTGCTGCATATCTGCCGTGCGAAAGGTTGTTGACCCTAGTAAGCGGTTTTACAAGAAAGCAAAGAAAGAAAGAAAGAAAGAAAGAAAGAAAGAACGAAAGAAAGAAAGAAAGAGTGTAATCTGTATTGTAAAGCCTACATTACCACTTTATTAAAGTGATAACAGCACAATCTGTTCATAAAAGAGAACCTTACGTTCATAAAAGAGAACCTTACGACCTGTAATTATGCTCTAGTTGTGAAAAACAATTCTTTTTTAATAAAAACCACTTTTGAGACTAATATTTGAGAGATACATGTTTAAACTCGGGATTAGGCTGCAGCTAAAAACGGAGCACATTAAGATCTTTAGACAATAAGATCTTTATTGTCTTATCTTTCTAATGGAAACACCTCCCAGAGTTTTCACAGGTTGGTTAAAGAGCATGAATATCCCTTTAGATGTGACTGTCACTTGGCCGTGTGACTTGGGGAAGTAAATATACGAAACTTTGCATACTTCACTTTTTTTGAACATCTCTCTCTCTCTCTCTCTCTCTCTCTCTCTCTCTCTCTCTCTCTCTCTCTCTCTCTCTCTCAAGGTTTCCAGGAAACAGTACATTTCACACCGTGGACCTTCATCAGCTGTGCAAGCAAAGCAAACATGCTACCATTCATTTCGATGTGGGGATGGCTTCCACTGGCTCAACTCTTTAGGGCAGAGGTCAGAGGTCATCCCCGTGGCACGTTTACTCTGCAAGGCGTGCCCTTTCTACCTGTCTAACAGGAATGCGAAAATATTAGTTCCACTCCGGACTCTTTTCTTATTGGTTGGTGCTGGTACATGGTTCACATTGTGTTGGAAACTGCATGTGGTTGTGAATATCGATCATTTCGCCAAATTTCAACCCCATGGATTTGTGTAGATAAAGAGACATTGAGGACCACCCTTCACCACCTTACCCCAGTGCCAAGGAAAAGGGCTAAAACTGGAACCCAAGGGCAGCTCGACCAAAACCTCCTTCGTTTTTTAATGAAACAGGTAATAAGGGACAGGAAAATGGAATGAAAATCGATCTTTCTTGAACATCTCTTGTTCGGGTTGCCCTTGGATCAAAGTCGTAATTCAGCTCCTCATCAAAGCTTTTGTGTCTCTTCCACGTGAGGTGAGGGAGGTAGGAAAAGGGCGGGGAGTGAGTAACGCATGGCCACCAGAAGGTGGTGCTATTTCACCAGGAAATGCATCCATTCCATCCACTGATTTTGAAGCATATAGTTCATATTACTGTATAGCTTGCAGTATGTTTAACCCTCATGACATATACACTAACTTTAAATAGCTATTAACAATATGTCTCTTGGCTGTATCATCTAATATCATTACAGTAATTTTTTTGTCATTGCTGGTGTAACCCCAACCCTGGCTAGCAATACCAATATATATACAGTATATTTATGCAGAGTGCGAAGTTATGTAAGGATTTCTATACACCACAAAGACTTATGAAATACCTTTGCAATGACCCTTATGAAATTGGCACACAAGGAAGTGTCGTTCTTTTCTGCTGAAGAAATCGGTCCCTGGACAAGCCTCACTCCAACCCAGACAGATATCGCAGGGGTTCCTGGTGAGTGAGATACGAGGAAAAGCGACAGGAGACCCCAACCAAAACCCACATTTCAAGTTTTGCTTTATTAAGTCAGTTTTTATATGTTTGTTTGTTGTTTATTTGTTTAATTCTTTTCCCCATTTTGGATCAGAGTGGTATTAGTGGCATAAATAATGGAGAAGATAAAACAAATGAGAATTAAGGAAGGTAAAAGAAGACAAAGAGGGTTTATGGAGTCAAAGAAAGATGTCACCCCACATCCTGTTCCTCCCCCACACCACAGTGGACAGCAGCTGACAGAGGGATGATCAAGGATTTGGTAGGTACATCTGGTAGAAACATCAGCTACTTCAACCCTTTATACTGATAAGAACTGCTAGAGGGGGAGGGATTAGCCTCAGGGAAGGGGGTTCCTTTCAGGAATGAGCTAAAAGCTTAACGTATATAGAGACAGGAAGTTTGCGTATGTCTTGTAAAAAGAGAAATGCCGGGCCATTTCTCAAAAAGAGCTTTTAGACAGGAATGAGGAAGAGACTGTGGTAAGTGTGTGCCAGTAACTCAGTTTAGCCATCAGATGGCAGCATTGTCAAGCAATTTATACACACTGCTGACTCATTAACTCAGCGTATATCTTCAACAAATACTAGGAATGTATTTTTATGTAGAATATCTCTATGCCAGAACACAAGCTGACAGTCATACATTTGTAAATCTAAAAGCATGATGCATTTTGGTTGTAGTCTCTGGGATGTCTGTAGTCTGTGGAACTAAAGATGTCAACACACATTTAGATTCTACCATACATTTTTCTAAAGGTGGTTTCACTGCATTTTTCTTGGCCTGAAATGAACTCTACATCATATTTGTCCATCTTATCTTATTCAGGTGTTGTTTACAAAAACAAAAAAAAACGTTTAACCACTTGAGCCTTATACTTGAAAGACTTATCAAAAAAATTCCCACATTGTAGGTCAGAGGTAATTATTCAGTCCACTGTAGGTCGAACACATTACTAGTGTACAAACACAAGGTCGCATTTGTATGGTTATGTAAGGGTACTTGTGGTGAAGAGACTGCACTCTAGTGGTAGTTTACACTCACATTCACACACACTCTCACACTCACACGCTACTGGACGCCTGTTGTTTCCAGTATTCATTACATTCTTCACTGTAAGTTATTCATTCATACCAAGCAATCCTCATTTGACTTTGCAAAAAAAAAAAAAGCTTTTATAGAATAATTCATATCTGTTCTTCAGTAAAATGTCTTCAAATGCATGTAGTAGCACATTTATATGGTAATGCATCCGCAAATTAAGCATTTCCCTAAACTAAAGCAAAGTATATGTAATGAAAGCACTCATTTTAGTTTTTGTATGTAACATGTCACAAACACATTGCTGATTACTATCAAAATCATAACAGATCAGGATGTAAGGTATCCCTAACCCTAACTCTAACCCTAACCCCAAGCCTAGCTTCAGCTCTGAGCAACACAGATACTCCCTAATCCCCACATAAGGTCTTTGCCTGGGCTGCAGTATTACTAGGTCTAGGGCAGGCCAACTGGCTTTGTAAGAGTTAGATGCTTCACTGCAAGACTTTTATTATGCCATTACATTATGCATACTTTTATTATGCATACGGCACATTATGGAACATATGAAAGTTCACAGGCAAAGCAGGGATTTTTAAAATATTTTTTAATGTACAGTGTGTTGTAAAGGTACACGTCTGCCAGCCCCTTTGAATTTAGAGCTGCTTAATTATTTCTAAATGAGATCACTCTGTGTAGGACGTATTCATTTTCTATCTTTCTCAGGAATAACATACCGAAATAAGATGATAAAATATACATCACTGCAACATTCGCCCCTAATTAGGAAAAGAATATGGCTTCTTTAGTAAGAACTAAGAAGTACCACACAAATAAAAATTTGACAGAACATTTTGTAATTCTTACAAATAACAATGCTTTTTAAAAACTACAAATAACATAATGGTTTTCAATGATGACAAATAACATTTTTTATTATTGCAAATACAATGATGCTTTTAAACTTAACACCTACCTTCCACTATCAGCTCTTAATTATCACCAAGAGATTTATTTTTGTATGTTATACATGCTAAAAATATCATTTGGTTATTGTGTGAAATGTCTAATGTTAAGGACCTTGCAGCAAACATTAGGATCCATCAGAGCACTTTAGGTTCAAGAGTCAGCTGTGCAATGTGTCTCCCACAGCAGGATACAAGGACACGTTTTTATTGGAAAGATCACTCTCTCCTCCCACTTTTATGTGGTCTAGTAAGTCTTTCCCTGGCCGGACATCAGTACAGTAGACTGGCAGAACTGAGAGATTAGTGTTCTCCTGTGAGCACGCTGAGGTGCCACATATTGCTGATAGCCTGGGAGCGTTATACGGTGTCTTACGGTGTTAGGCTTCACACACATCAAAGAAGACGTATGGAGGTGTTTACACCCTAAGATATGCTTTAATGACGACAGTTGGAGAATCAGTTAATATGCTGGGACTTAGTTATCGCTAAACTTTGGAGGGAAATGAAGGAAAATAAACAAATAAA
This sequence comes from Tenebrosternarchus preto, assembly GCA_025802075.1. NCBI lineage: Eukaryota > Metazoa > Chordata > Actinopteri > Gymnotiformes > Apteronotidae > Tenebrosternarchus > Tenebrosternarchus preto. The sequence continues at coordinate 20,735,547 of JAOYMR010000003.1, read as the reverse complement.
TGCCTTTTATCCTGTAAACAATAAATACGTTTGTCCTGTATGACGAATTTGTCTGAATCTGAAATGGACAAATACACAGTATATTCTGATATTATGGATTGAATTACTTTAAAAAGTATTTTTCGCTAACAGGCGATCAATGGAGGCTAGTTTCAGATAACTTGTAACTGGTGTTTGACTTTTGTCTCGTGATGGCTAGACACTGCTTAGATAATAAAGGAAAGTTCTTCTTCGAGTATATAACTTTAATTTATTATTCACTTTTTAATACATCTAATGTAATATTTTATTTGCACTTTTCGCGTCTAGGCCCAGACTGAGTTTAAGAGTGAACGCGGCACACGGTCCTCACTGTCGTTCATATGCGCGTGTAAGAAACGTAAAATGCGTCAAAACCTCGGGTCAAACCCCAGCACACTCCACGCTAACACTTGTTGTACTTCCCTTAACAAGTTGCCTCATCAAACATGATCAAAATAAGTGGGAAAAAGTATTATGATCTGGCCTATTGGAGTTCTCACGGGGTGGGATGACAATTTAGGTTTAAGTTTTCCAACCCCCCTGGATAGACCCCTCCCGTAGAGATGCTCACAGCCGAACGCCAGTGGCAACCTCACTATAACACGTCCCCTTGGAGACTAGGAGAAACACGTGATGCGTCGACTTATCAGGTTTAGTGAGCAGCGCTTTGGAACGTACTTGGAATAATAAGGAAAAAGTGACTTTTCTGACTCCCGTTCGTCGTTTCTGTCGATGATTTTCTTTCCTTTAGACAGTTAAGAAAGGGAGTGATGCAAAACACTTAGTTGACGAACTTTGCACATCCTCTAAAACGCCATTTTGGTCGCTCTCCGGAACAAGTTTGCATTTTTTTTTCCCTTCAAAGTCCATCATCTTTTCACCATCATCACTATGTGTCGGCGCAGGCTCCCGAAGCCCTGACGAACTGAGACGTAAGTATTTAACCACCTAACTTTGTAAAGTTTCCTTATGATGTTACGTGTTTGGCTACGTTTTCGCTTTTGTCGAGGCCAACTTTATTGGGGGAAAGAGAAGTTTTGAATTTGGAGGCCTAAGATGTGAAGATGATGTTCGATTTTTTTCCTCGCGCAAGACTTCGCTTCCTAGTTTCATTCTCTCATCCAAAGGTTGAATGCGTGCAGGAATTTGCTTGCGTTTAGCCTACCTCGCGCACATGCATTCGACTTACCTACCTGTTGAATTAGGATAAATATGAACTACATGATGTATGTTGTCATGATGTTTTCTTGGGCTCGAGTTTCTTTCAATTTGTGTTGAATGATGCATACAAAAAGTTAATGTTTCATCGTACGATCGAGCATCTTCGTACTTTGATCGGAGTCAACGCGTGGGGGGCGAACACGCTTCCCTTTATATTTTGACCTTGTCAGGACATTTGCCATTTGTGTTTTATTTGTCGTGTCGATGTGTTTCTGTTGCGAGATGGCTCTACATCATTAGGTTACTATAGTTCTTTCCGGATTATAGCATTTTAGCTTGTCTGGTGTAGTTATTCGAATGGGAATGTCATAAGTTTGAAAGAGGAAGTCAGTACCGTCGACAGTTCACGAGGTGCCACTTTCTTTGAGCGAAAGAAGCTAGAAATTATGCTGGCCTCACTCGAACATTCAGAGCAGTCATTATCTAACGCTCAAACGCGTAGTTTAAACTAAGACGACACAGGCAAGTTCAAACAACATGTCGAAGCGCTACACTGCGAGTATTTTCGCTGGTTACGCATCGTATTCGCGAGCTCGTTTGATGCGAGCCTTGCCTGTACCGCCTCCCATCATCGTCCTGTTATCGTTTCTCTTTGGAGAGTCAGAAACAGCATATCCGGATGAGCAGTTCACATTCCATTACGAAATTCTACACTCTTCTCTCACCATCCACGAACTAAACTCTAACTTAGACCCATCTCACCATCCACGAACTAAACTCTAACTTAGACCCATCCGTCGATGTATTATTTCTGTTTATATAGAAATGGACAACTCGCGAGGAAAGCTGTAAAGTTCCTAAAAGTCATGTTAATGATAGAACGTTTGACGTTTCGACCTTATACAGCTTGACCATTTTAACCCTTGTTTCTCTGGTTAGATACACATTTATTCTTTAATAATACATGAACATTACCTGTTTGCTTACATTTAGGCGAGATAAAAAGAGTCAGGAGTACTTCCTCCGGCTACCGTCCTCTGCTACTGTAAAGTCTGCTTCAGCAGATGCGGGGTGGCCAAATTGAATGTTTTAAACTACGATCATAAATCGGACGTGTTAAACTAGATGCCTAGAAACTTTCAAGTTGGTTGAGTTGGTGCTCAACCAGCGTCCCGCATGTAATCTCCAGGGTGCCCACTAGGGAGGCGGTAGTGGTGAATGGATACCAGAGAATCTGAGCCTCTGTACTGTCACTGTTGGCGTCAAGAGAAAGTCTCATTTGGGGGTTTATTTTGTTGTTGTTGTTGCTTTTTGCTTCACACTGTTATACACCTTTGTCATGATGGACAATTCCTGGGTATTGAGATGAATCTGGGTGACGCACACCTTCAGTACTTCATCCAGGCATTTAAAAGTGTTGATGGATTTCTGCCCAGTAACTGGTAACATCGTCATTAGCAACAGCGGCTGCATCCCAATACTTCCTGCATCCTTTGATCACACTGAACACCGCAGTGGAGAATTTCTGGCTCGTTCTTCAGGGTTTCAGTCATGAGGTGCCCACCGTCTGTACCACCACAGCACCCTGCATTAGTGGACTTCAGGGCGGGCCTCTGACCAGGAGGCCATTGTTAGTCCAAAGGTAACAAAAGAAAGTTCAGATGTTGACTTGGTGCATTTTAAGTCCTTGTTTTGTTACCTTTCCTCAGTTTTTCTGGGACTGCCTTGCATATTCCAGTGAAATTCTTCATAATTTCCCAGAATTCTTTCTCTTGTCTTTTTGTTAAAATTTCAGGCAGGTCGTAATACAGGAAAACATCTGCATTTTCACCACAATACTTGAGTTTTGACTTGGATCTGTAAGTTTTAACTCGGTATAATGGATGTCAGTTTGCCTAGAAAGTTCTGTTTCATAGCTTAGGGGAGGCAAACACTTTTTCACAGCATTATTTAAATAATTGGTTGCCCTCATAGGTCTGAAAATTATGATATTTTTATACCTCTTATGAACCCACAACTGTAGTATTGTTTTATGTGTTTGAATATAACATAACCAGTGTTGCCTCTTTAAAACCATTATGATTGCCGAAAAAAAAAAAAAAACCCCAAAAAAGCTTGTACCCAAAGTGCTTATCCAACTCGTATCCAAGACTTACTGGTTAATAAATCCAGGAATGGATGGAGAGATGGAAATAATTTGGTTACCTCAGTGCTTTCCCTAGTAGTGATGAGTGATCATCTCCTCACTCGCTCAGGGTAGAGATGGGCATCCTGTTTCGGTCTGGTGCTATTTTTAACCTGTCTATTTTAGATAAGATTATGTTCCCTCACCCTCGTAGGGGATTGGAGGCCTGGTCAGGTGCTGGGGCCAACAGCAAGCCAGGGCACCTGGGCAGAGCAGAGGGTTGGCGAATGTATCCACCTCTTACATTTTTGGTGGTGCAATCTTGAAGAATGGAAATGCTTATTCCTAATTAATGACTTAATGGCCCGTAGTATTCCCATCTCCTCTTTGTGGGGTTTCTTTTTCCGTTAGCTAACTAAACACGCAGCGTGCAGTTTGGTGTGAACTGTGACTGGGTCAGTGTTACTACACACCAGCGGGTCATTCATTTTCCGGAACTTTCCGTGTATCTCTCGTGAAAATGTAGAACTGCAACAACGGCGGAACTCAAATGTGGTCGCAGTTTGGACCCAAATTGCATCTGCATTCTGATCGTCAAAATAAAAGGGCAAATCACAGCGAAAATCGTCAGATGCAGTAAGATGGGAGAAGGATGACAGGAAATGTAGCAGAGTATGTGAATGAAGGAAGTTACTACAATGGTTAAAGTGACCTCCTTCTATAAACCTGAAAAGCAGTGTGCAGGTCAACAGTTTGAGCTGTAACCAATCTGGAAACATCGCTAGTCTCTTACCAAGAGCATAAAACACTTGATTTCTTGCTCTTGCTATGTTTGCTCAGGATGGGGTCAGCTGTGTGTTTGTGTGTGTGTGTGTGTGTGTGTGTGTGTTTGTGTACGTGCATGAGCGCATGCGTGTTTGTGTGTGTATGTGAGAGAGGGGGAAGACAGATCCCACATGGCACTGTAGGGCCCCGCTCTCTCTCTCTCTCTCTCTCTCTCTCTCTCTCTCTCTCTCTCTCTCTCAACCCAAGCTCTGCTGCTGACTCAGCCAGTTTTGTCAGCTGCCAGAGGATCACAGCCTGCGGATTTGCGATGGCTACTAGGGACTGACCACAGAGGGAGGATGCTAAAGACCCCACTTGTCTCTGCTAGGCCGCGCTGCTTAATTCAATTGCGTTTTGCATTGCAGTACCTCGCCCAACATAATGAAACATTTCTAATAATACACAACCCCTAGTGGAGCTCTGGAGGCCATGTGTAAATGGGATTGTGTCGACTGGATCCGTGTACGTTTTATTCAGTATTAGTCATTTTGATCGTTTTGAGGGATTTGGCTTGTTTTGTTTGGTTTTTTTTAGAGGAATGTCTAGTGCATCACTACCAGGCATTTGCAGTTAGAATTTTAAGTAAACAACCAAATACTTTGAAGTGCAGTACTGTTGTGATCTGCTGCAGGTATTCCTGGGAAGTATCTGTGGAAGTTCTGCCAGCTCATGGGTGCTGGCTCAGCCTGAGGAGGCGAGGGTGTTCCCAGACTGAGCCTCTAGTCAATAGGAACGATTTATTAACACTTCATAGTGATTCCAGTGTGTGTGTGTGTGTGTGTGTGTGTGTGTGTGTGTTTGGAGGGGGGTGGGGGCCCCTGTAATGTTAATAATTGGACTCATTCATTTAAATCTCCCTCACTCTCTCTGTTTGTTAGGCCTTATGTGATATG
>JAOYMR010000003.1:20702872-20714595 GCA_025802075.1 Tenebrosternarchus preto | reverse complement strand
CCGGCCCCGCCCCCCCCCCCGCCTCCGGGGTGGGGGGGGGGGGGGGGCCCGCGCCCCCGGCGGCGGGGGGGGGGGGGGGGGGGGGGGGGGGGGTAGGAAAGGGATGGGCAGGGTCCTTCAGATGCTCAGGCTGCACTTGGACCATTCACCAAACAGGGTGTGGACCTTCTTCCTTCCCCAGCCAAACACCCAACCAGAGGTTCAGTATTCAAAAGCACAGTGAAATCACAACAGCCCCAAAGGTACCATCATTGCGAAACTCGTGGCTGTTAAATCCAAGACTTGGCGAGCGACTTCATTTTTTTTCTCCCTTGTACTCCACGGCTTGTAAAGGCGTCGCGCAGGGGACGGATGTGCTCTTCAACAAGTAATTCGAAACACAGAAACACTTTTAGAGCACAGAGCCACACAGCGAGTCAGCGTTCGTCCCGCCTCGACACTCTCTCTCGCCGAGCGCTTTCTCTGCTAGGGGCTTCGCTGCCCACTCGCTCCACAATGCTGCCACTCTTTCGTTCTCTTGTTTGTTTCTGTTCTAAGAGTGATTCAGGCCAGAGGCTCGAGATGCGAGATGGAACAGGATTCAGGCTGTCGGAGACCGGTTGAGCATATGGGCGGCTCTCACGACGGCCACCTCCGCTATTAATAACCCCCGGCTTCAGAATGTAAAACAAGCTTCGCAGCAGAGCGCCTGCTGACATTCATTCCTCCCGCTCACACGTGCTCTCACAGAGGCACTGTTCCTCCAGCCCGTCGCAGACCTGAATCTGCCCCTCTGTATTTTACCGTCTGAAACCTGCAACTCCAGAGCTCCTGCAGGTGGCCTACGGGCCGCTGGGCTGTATCCTAACCTTTTACCACTCGGATCCAACGAGAGACATCCGACTGGCTTTCGCTTTCCTGCCGTGCATTTGCAAGTTCCAAGCTGGCAGATGCTTTAATGAACGCGTCAAGGAATGAGCACGTGTCCAGCTACGTCACAGTACCTATGCGTTCGAATAGCGTAGCTTGCGCTTCAACTGTGCTTCCACGAACTACATCACAGTAACGTGCATTCAGAGCTCCCACATGCCGCATCCCTCCTGACCTGCTCGTAGGCCTGAACGCTCACACAATCCCCTGTTGCATTTAGAAACAGTGCGTCTTAACACAGAAGCCAGCGGAGCCCGTTTAGCCCACAGCTACACCTGAGCATCTGGAAGCTCACACCCCATGCAACCTGAAAGGTGGGTTTGTTCCCTCAAGCCGCTGCGGTAGAGGGGGGCTGAGCACGCCGCTGCATGCCATAACACGACTCAACCGACACCCGCCGCTGTCTGAGCCCTCGGGGAGAACGCCCCCTGCTGGACAGGCAGGGGTCACGCACTCACTTCTCCTAGCCTCCAGACTCTGCTCAGGTTTAAGAGAGAGGAAGCACATGATCAAATTCAAACGTTTGATCATTCCGCGAGATCAAATCACACCGCAATGTCTGCATATATGGCCCTACCCAGATATGACCTGCAAACATTTCCATTCGAAAGAACAGTTTGGCAGCAGGTCAACCGGTAAAACTTTTAGCACTTAAAAAAAAAAAAAAAAGAAAAGTTGACATGCCTGTTAGAACATGCCTAACATTCTGACTGAGCGATCACAGAGTACGAGCTGTGGTTTATTTCTTCATGTTGGGGTTTGTTTGCTATATATTTTTTTATATATATTTATTTATTTAAAGGTTTAAATAAAGTTTTTTTTAAGTTTCTTTTTATTTTGCATCTCTACATATCCTGTTACTGTGTGAGATCCACTCAGATGGTAACGATTCTTGGCTTAGAGAGGATTTTACATGTCTTGGTTTAGATCCTGATGTCTCTTCACAGAAATGCCATGCCGTAAACGTTTCAAAAGGAGGAAATGATAGACAATCCGCTTAATTTTGAAAATGAGTCACTCTCCTCTGCGTGACTTTGATTGGTCAAAGGTCATTCATGTTCATGTATCCAGGCTTCCTCTGCACCACTCGTGGTTCTAGTCTAGGTTATATCACCTTTTTGGTCCTTAGGTTGGATGCTTACTTGCCTTTCGGTTCCTACAGGCACATGAAAATTCATGACAAGGACCCAAATAGTGTTCCCGCCTCCAGCCCCGCCTCCAGCCCCGCCTCCCCAAACAAGCGCCGCAGATCCACAATCAAGAGGAAGCCAAGCATCGAGGATGATGGCGAGAGAGTCGATGAACCCCCAAATAAAAAGGTTTCACCAAATAAAAAGATTCTACAAACGCCATCTATGTTGATCCTAGATTCAATTTCCAGATAAATCACAAAATGGTAAACTAGTATCTTATCTCAGCATGCCAAGTCACTAGCAGTGAATGAATCCTAATGGTTAGCAGTCAGTATGATTAAACTCATTTTATTTCTCATGTTATTCTAAGTTCTTTATTTAAATTCATGGTCTTTTCCTACACTGCATTTCAATACGTGGGCAGTTTTAGCTCATTGTCCACCTTTCCATGTTTAATTCTGAATGGTACAGCAGTCAGGAGAGCAAGCGCTGGTTAAACGTGAGGAAGAATTGCTGCACTGTCCCATCTGCTTCAAGACTTTCATCTGTAAATACGGTTTGGAGTCCCACATGGAGACGCACCCCGACACTGCGCTCAGGTATGGGCAAAACTGCCCCCCGGCAGATATTTTCACCCGGTAAAAAAAAACGACAACAACAAAAACATTTTGCTCTTGCAGATTTAGTTACTTCACTCACCAAAGCGCCAGAATTGTCATGTGTTTTTAATCTTGAAATGTGAGAAAGTTGCATTAACAAGACTTTTCTCTCTCGTGTTTAGGTGCAGCCTGTGTTGCATCACCTTCCGTACACACCGAGGGTTCCTTCGTCACAATTCTGTGATCCACAAGCAGCTTCCCACAGATCTCGCTGGAAGACCTTTCATCCAGAGCAACCCTTCCATCCCCTTGGGCTTCAGCGATCTGTCCTTCATTGACTTTTCCTGCCACAAGTTTCCCCAAATTGCACAGGTATCAACCTCGAACAAGAAAAACAATATTAATGATGTTATTTAAACTGATTATTTTCAATAGGTATGTATCACACTAACTACAGTGCTATCTCATACATTTTTAAGTGAATACAATTATCTTAAATTGAATTGTCTCACTGACTAGAAACCAGTTTAAGGATTTTAATACATTAATAATATGTGTAGAGTGGCATTTTCATTGGTAATCTTGAAAGTACAGTTTGGACATTGCTAGATGACATTTTTTATACCCTCCATCTAATAGGGCATAAATGATTATAAATAAATAATGCATACAGGTTATATATCTAGTGATATATTTCAGAAGTGGTGAAAAGAAGTCTTGCACATGGTAGCAATGAAATTCCATTCTCTCATGTGGAATTCCATTCTCTCATGTGGAATTCCATTCTCTCATGTAGAATTCCATTCTCTCATGTGGAATTCCATTCTCTCATGTAGAATTCCATTCTCTCATGTAGAATTCCATTCTCTCATGTGGAATTCCATTCTCTCGTATGTCTGAAAGCAAAGAGAATTCAGTGAAAAAGCAAGCTGTGAATTTGGCTGTTTGAAAATATAGCTGTGTATCATCAGCAAAGTTATGTTGCAATGATGAAAGATTTTAAACAAAAGTATGCATGGAAATAATAAATGATAGGACCCAACACTGACCCCTGGGGGACACCTGAGGTATTATCACTGAAAAGAGAAATCCACTTACCCACAGTTACCCACTCTTTGAAAACATTTCAGTACCAGGACAGTTTATATCTTCTAAATACTGTAAAGGAGGACCATGATGAACAGAATTAAGTCGAGGAGTAGTTTTCATCAGGTCTCTCGATACACTATGTCTGAATCATACCTTTTGTTTTTTTCAGGTCTGGTGTGAGACAAACCTGCGACGCTGTTCTAGCAAGTTCCATAGGTTTGTTTGTGAAGTCTGCAACAAGGCCTTTCCTCTTCAGGTCTCTTTGGATCTTCACGCGGGTTCACATAAATCTGGCGAAGATGCCTCTGCTGAAAGCCAGAGCCAAGAAGCCAATGCCATTGAAGCTGTATCTAAAGATGGCTCTGGCACTGTGGATTCAAAAGGGATAGCTGAACCAGTGCCACATGAGGACAACCATGCTATAAATGGGAAGAAAGGCTTCATGGAATCACTCGGTCTTCAGCTTTCCACACTGGCCAAACCTGAGCGGTCTGAGGAAGAGATACAGCAAGAAATCTTAGACAGCATCCATTTTATTCGCATTGAGCCTCCTGCAACAAATCTACCTCAGGAGTCCAGCGGCAGTCTTGGCCTCTGTCTTCTAGACCCCGTCTCTATTCCAGGCATGAACAAGAGCACTGGTCTCAACCTACTGTCATTACAGCCACTTCAGGGTGGTTTGGTTGTAAGGCCTGTCAGCAACCCAGCTGGAATGGAACTGGCTGATATCCAGCAAATCCTAAAGATGGCTGCATCTATGCCGTCCCAGGTGACACTGTCCCAGGTGACAAATCCTTTGCAGGCCGACCCCAGACAGATGGCCTCTCTCAAACCCAAGCCGCCCGTGACTCCTCGGTCCAGCATGGGAACCTCCACACCACCTCCACCTGTCATGAGTGCTCAGCAGGCCTCTTCGGGTTGCATCAGCCCAGGGTTGCCGCCTCCTGCTGGCCAGCTGCTCATGTCTTCCAAACAGTCCTCAGACTCCTCATCCTCCTCCAATTCTTCCTCTCCTACCAACTGGGAGAACAACCATTTGGGGGCAGATGGTACTGTAGCAACCATTACGACATACAATCCATCTACTGGAAATATCAAGCAGGAAGAAGTTGGGGGTAAAGAGAAAGACATAACATCAGGTGGAAAGAAAATCTCAAAGACGGAATATCCTTGTCGTTTCTGCACGCAAGTCTTCTCCTTCCCAGGAGGCCTTCAGGCTCACATGCGACATCACCTGGGAGTCTCTCCATACCAGTGCAGCATCTGTACCTACGCTGCCCCGGACAATGCCACATTAATGCGTCACTTACGGACGCACAGCGGCGAGCGCCCGTACGTTTGCCGCCTTTGTCACTACCCTTTCACCGTCAAGGCCAACTGCGAGCGTCATTTGCGCAAGAAACACATGAAAAACACTCGCAAAGAGATTGAGAAGAACATCGAGTACGTTACCACCTCCTCAAACGCAAGTGGTTTAATTGGTGGTACTACACAGGACCTCTTGGAGTCAGCTGGTACTGGTAACACGTCCTGCCGCTATTGTGGGGAGGACCTGAAGAGTTATAGAGCTCTCCAGATTCATCTGCGGACTCACAATGGGTGCCAGAGGAAACCATTTGAATGTCGCCAGTGTGGGGCAGCCTTCCTCGCCAAGCGGAACTGTATTAACCATTTGCTTAAGCAACACCCAGAAGTTCCGGAGAGGGAGATCGAGGAACACATCAACACCCTTCTTCCTGTCACCGCTTCGTCTACTGTTGTAGCCAACTCTCTTGTTTTATCTTCAAATGGGCTTTCACACACACTTCAGTCTGGTAAGCAGGACCATAGCATCTCCTCGGGAACCGATGACCAAGACCAGCCTTTGGACTTCTCCAGTAAGACTTTGAAAACTATTAGCTCAAATGTAAAACTAGACATAGCTGCTTCTTCTCTGCTGTCATCAAATGAAAGCTCAATGGAGCCCATTGACCTCTCTATTCCTAAGGATCCAGAAGGCAAGAAGGTGAAGAGAGAACTAGCCAATGCTACATCACAGTATCCACAGGAGGTCAAGAAAGAGCTTCCTTCCCCAAGCACAGACAGATCTTCAGGAAAGGACTCTGGGGTCCATGCATCTCTGATACTTTCTACCCCTAGCCTTGCCTCCACGCTCCCCCCAGGTGATATGACCAAACCCCCCACCACACGCCTGAAGCCACTGCTGCCTAAACCAGTTGCTGCCCCCGGCACTTCAGAGATGCCCCCTCTGGCTTCCATTGCCCAGATCATCTCCTCAGTGTCTGCTGCACCAGTGCTGCTCAAATCGGGCATAAATACAGAGAAAAGCAGCAGAGTGATTGGTGGGGAAATGGTAAATGACATGAAGTGTTCCACTGGCGGTGCTAATCCTGAGTCCACTTTCAGTGCTTCTTCCCTTTGTATCCCAAAGAGGAGAGGCAAGAAAAGGTCCTTTAAGGAGGACATGTGCGATCCTTCGGCAGCAGCTGTTGGCACAATTGACCTGGAGTCTAGTGGAGAGTTTCCAAGTGTGGAAAAAATGCTGGCCACTACCGACACAAATAAGTTTAGTCCATATTTACAGTCCAGGCAGGTGGACTCTGTTAAAGATGAATCAGAAAAAGAGAAACAGTCTGCCAGCGAAGAAGAGAGGGAGGGGAGAGAGGACTGTCAGAAGGTTCGGCCCCAAAGCAAAGGGAAAAAGAATGCCTATTCAAATTCTGTGCAGAAGATGAAATGTCCCTATTGCCCCAGGGTGTTCCCTTGGACCAGTTCTTTGCAGAGGCACATGCTAACACATACAGGTCAGATATACTTTACCGGTTTAAAATTACTGCATGTAGTATTTTTTTGCTTGACAACAAAATTTTTTGTTTTTAATGATTTTAGTTGTAGGTTACAAGTGTGCGACTACACAGAAGATATAGGTTTACTGGCTTACGGCTTTGTAGTGTTTTCTTCAAACAATGTAGTGAATCTTCAAACGAAGATTCAAAATTTATTCTCCTTATAAATTTGAACAACTTAAGAAGGGGAGTGCAGGGAGAAATAGGTTCCTACACAGTGCTGTACATTTTCAAAGCTCATTTCAGTGTATATCCCAGTTCAGCATACAGGCAACAGTTGTTCTTTCCTCATAATGTGCTGTATATAGATGAATCAATGTGGTTTAAACAGTCCTATTGTGCTGATGTTTTTCATAGGCCAGAAACCATTCCCATGCCCTCAGTGTGACGCATTCTTCTCCACCAAGTCAAACTGTGAGCGCCACCTACTGCGCAAACATGGGTTATCCAGTCGCAGCATGCTTCAGACAGCAGGGCCACGCCCCAAGCCCAAGGCTGACGAGGGCTCACAGGGAAGCACAGGTGCTTAGCTCCGCCTACAGGCTAGAGCCTCAACAGCTCACCCCCGACATTCCTGAAGTGAAGACATAAAAAAAATCCCCGAATGGAATTCACTCATTCGTATTGTGCCACAGCTCTGTGTAGTTCTGAGTGTCCAGCTGATGCACGCAGAAGTCTGTTATCTCTGAATATCAGAATGGCAAACTGTATCACAGTCTGCAGTAGTGCTGGTAAACTTGTTTACCTTCTTGAAGTTTGCTGACCAGTTGGCTCTACATTACCACTTACTAAGCTGGTGTGACATTTATGCATTTTTAGGCATTAGCTTAACTCTGTTTTTGCCTCTGTTTATTTGTAGAGGGCGTTTCTGATACTGATCCTGCTGTGCTTGGAGATGCTATTAGTCCAAACAAGGAGGACAAAATCCCAGCCAGTGACGAGGATTCAGTGGAGCAACCCGACAACTCGGCCATGGAGCAAATGGAGCTCAAGAAAGACCCGGAAAGCTCCCAGTCCACTGAGTGCAGCACCACGGACAAAGAAATCTGCGAGAACGACGATGACTCTCAGAGCAGCAAGAGCCTGGATATTGACTTTGCCAGCAAGCTCATAGAATTCAAGCTCTCTGGATCTGCCCAGCAGCAGCCCGAGGGTGCAGAACGTCCTGAAGAACCAGGGAGTCCCGCGTCAGAGGAATTTCCTCACACATGCACCACCTGCAGGAAGACCTTTCGCCACGCAGCCACCCTCAGCCGGCACCTGAAGATTCACCTGCAGGAAGGCCAGCTGGCAGACAGAGGCAAGAAGAGCAGGCAGCAGCTCTCGGAGCGCGGCCTGCCGTCCGCCACCAGCGTATCCCCGCGAAACGAGCCGGAGCAGGAAACGAGTCGGGCTGGCGAGAAAGAAGAGAGCAGCAGCGCTGTGGAGAGCGGAACGGAGGAGGAGGAGGAGGAGAAGGAGGCACAGAAGGAGGACAGGAGCGACGAGGAGGAAGAGGGCGGCTTCTCGGAGCTCAGGGGTTTGGAGGAGGAGAACGAGATGGGAGGTAGAACCGATAAGAGAAAGAAAATCTGCAGCGTGTGCAACAAACGCTTCTGGAGCCTGCAGGACTTGACCAGACACATGCGTTCACACACGGGTAAGATCACATCCATCAACACGCTATATTTCAGTTGGCCTCAGGACACCACCAGGTAAAACTGTCTCCACAGTTCCCCAGTCTCTGCACACACAAAGCCATAGGTATGTAATAGACTTTTTTTTTTTTCATGAAGATTTGATGGTTGTTTTGTTATTGCAGGAGAAAGGCCCTATAAGTGCCAAACATGTGAACGAACGTTCACCCTGAAGCACAGCCTTGTGAGGCATCAACGCGTCCACCAGAGAGCTCCAGACAGCCGAGGAGCAGAGGGCTCAGATGACCCTGAAGAAGCCAGCGGGGTGAGGGACGCCCGCCCCGTAGACGAGGAGCTGCTGGGTTCTTCTGGAAGTGAGAACGAGGCAGCCGCACCTGCCGAAATGGAGCCCGAGAGGCAGGAGACTGGGACGTCCCAGACAGAGGAGGTTCGAGGAGAGGCAGCAGAGGAACCCGCGGCGACGTGGCACGCGGCTGACGAAAGCCCTGGAATCACGGAGAAGAACGATTCCACAGAGGAGCTTCCCAAAGAACAGCAAACGAAGGAGCCACAGGATGAAATTTCTGAAGCAGAGGAGTCCCACAAGGAGGCCTCCACAGACCCCGCCTTAGCCGGAGATCCACAGCCCAAAGCGATGGACATTCCTCTGCTTGTGGATGACCACGGAGCTACACAATGACCCGTTGTGTAAGCAGGAGAATCAGGCTTGTTGACATTGGGTATTCGGTGCCATACTTCAGTGATTTTCCACAAACACTAAAAGAAGACACAAACAGACTGGCATCCGTCTGGGGTTCGTCTTGCATGCAGAATGCAAAAATGGAGACTAATTTTTGCAGCACAAGCAATTTTTTTTCTCTCAATGCCTTAATGGGTTTTTGTTGGGGTTTTTTTTTTTTTCTTCTTCAAAGATTTGGATCAATATGTAACTGGACAGCATAATTTTGAATCAAATGTATATGATTGTGATTTTTAAAAAAAAAAATTAGTCAGTCTTTATATCAAACTAATACATTTTGTATAAAAACCAATGGTTTATATTAGCACCATTATAATGTATTATTCTTGGGTAAATTCCAGTTTGTTTTTAGTCTATGTGACTTTTGCTTAAATTCTGTAACTGAAGTGCCTGATAGCATTTCTTCTGAGAACTCTGACGAGCTTCATGGTTTGGGACAGCTGTCCTTTGATTCGATGGTCTGGTGTATTTTTTTTACTGTCAGTTTGGGTGATCGTTGGTCAATCATTTATTGGCAATATTTGCCTGCTTTTTTTTTTTTTTTTTTTTAAAACATTTTCTTCTCTCTTGAACCTCACTTGCAGAGTGATGATCATATCTGGCAGTTTGACACAGTTCCCCCTAGTGGTTTGGGGTGTAAATCCTGACATTAAGACACTGGACGTGGGCAAAAGCTTGTACTGCCACGCACATAATGTTTTTAACAGTAGTTAGCCAGATAACTAGTTGGTGTGCAGATATTTCCAAAAATGTACATTAACAAATGCTCTTGTGATGATCTTCTGCATCATGTGCAGCTTGAACTCAGAAAGTCGACATATTGTCTGTTACAGTCAGTTGTAATTTCCACTGTCATAATTAACCAAAGCACTGCAGTACTTTGTAGAACTTTGAATTCAGTATCACCAGACCGCTTAAATCCAGTGTACTAGATTCTGGATGTACTGGGTAGGTTGGGTCCTGCAGCTCACACATGCACACCAAAGAAGTTAAAGCTGTGTATTTTGCGACAATGGTAATCCAGGCAAGCTTTTACCCACCATCAACGTGTCTTTTCTGCGCACCAGACAGAAGTGTGATATCCACCACACTTTTGAATATATTTACAATGTGAATCAAAATGCGTTTTTTGTATCACAACATCATGGTGTTTGTGCTTGATCCGTGGGGTTTATACTTGAAATCGCCCTGCTGTCGTTTGCCTTGCTTTTTACGACAGCACCGTTCACACTTCGGCCTACTATTCATCTAACAGTACCTCAGCAGTTAGTGCTTCTAACCTCGTAGACTTTCTCCACGCGGCTAGAGGTTCTCCGGATGTCACCGTCACTGAGTCCCAGGGCACAGGAAAGCTGAATCCCAAATTGTCCTCGCGCGAGGATGCGGCGTCTCGCAAGGTTTAACGATTAGACGGAACTCGCCTCACCCAAATCAGCGGTGGAAACTCACAGCCAAACGCATCTATGCAACGTTGCAGATGAACAGAAAGGCAACCCAGCAGCACATCGTTGTCGACCCTCCTTCTTCACGGGGCCTTTCAACTCCAGCCCTCTCAATGCCAGACTGTCCCCGAGTTTTGGTTTTCGCCAGACGGGATTTAAGAAACATTTGTTTACTCTAGGAAACACGGTGAATAAAAACGTCACTATATATTTGCGGAAACAAATCATTTTTCCTACTATGGCGTGTTTGTGAGATGTGTGTGCTTGCTCACGGTTTATGGGCATATATGCGGAATTATATCGGCAACAAATAGAACACACTGAATATTTTATGTATTTATTGATCATCCTGAATAGAGTGGGCAGAGCTAATAACAAAAGCCATGTGGACTCCCTTGTATGCGACTGGGTGACCGTAGCACTGAACAATCTTGAAGTTCTTTATATGATCTCTTATTTTATAGATTACAGTTCTGATGGCTGAGCTGTTGGCCATAAATTACATTTATTACTTTGTCTTTTTTTTGTTTGCGTAATGCAGCCCCCGCAAATACACATGTGCATTAACTAAATATGAGATTGTTACTGAATCTTGAGTAATTTCAGTTGTCTGACTTAGTAATAGCGTAGTGATCTTTTTTGCATGTCTAATTAATTTGATGATTACCAACTCTTCTCTCTCTCTCTCTCTCAGGGGCTCTTCAGATTATGCATATTTACTCTGTGTTTTGTGGTTGGAAATTTCAATTGTAAAAAAAATGCAAAGCAATCACTACAGTTACAGCAAATGCATAAATGTGAATTTCTTCAGGAAACCAGCTGTCTTTGGTATCATCTCAATGCTGTTCTTGTTTTATTCGGTTTTTTTTTCTTAATTTTCCCTGTAATATCGCATGTTTTACTCATTCAGATGTTTTTCACTGTCAGATGGTTTGGATTTGTTGAATGAATTGCACATGTTTGTCTAATGTTCTTGTTCAGTTTTAGAAAACTAGTGTTTGGTTTTCCCTTTACCACAATATTCAATATTCAAATAATAAATTTACACTAAGAGACTGATAAATTAAACTCAGTGGTTTTTGTTCAAATAATTGTTGTTCTGGTTCAAAACCACAAAATGTGCCCTGCATACTCATTACTCGTGTAGCACCAGTGACAAATACAAAACATTTTTTAATAGCAAAACATAAACGTATGCATTATAATAAATTATACAATTATATAAATAGGTCATTTGACCAAACATACTTTTACATAACACACACGTGTGTAGATTTTGTGCATTTCCCAGCACACAAACACATAGTCTCACAGTCTACTCTTCCTTTA
>JAOYMR010000003.1:20680674-20694911 GCA_025802075.1 Tenebrosternarchus preto | reverse complement strand
GGTTTCTTCTATGTGATTTCCCAGTATAGTCATATAGCATGCACTGTGTTTTGTGCCAAGACAAAATAAAAATAATGCCCAGACTGGTACAGGAATACAACCGCTTAATGCTTCTTAAAGCAGTCGGTCAGTCTGTATTACCTTTGTAGCATTGGGAACTGCTTGGTTCACATTTGTATGAAGACTGGGATGTCGTGAGACATTCTGTTGTGGATCTGGTTTAGCGTCTTACCGCATGATGCAGGTATGAGTCTGTTCCTTTACAAAAGACGGGCTGCAGTTAAAAAATTTTAGCGTCATTTTAGTAATATGCTCCGGTAATTCCGGAGTAATTACTTGAGTAAGCCCTCTGGTTTAGCGTCTTACCGCATGATGCAGGTATGAGTCTGTTCCTTTACAAAAGACGGGCTGCAGAAATCGTTCAGTGCATCTCTCAAGTTGGTTTTATGGGAAGCAAGCTCTATTGATGTTGCCATGGTTTCCAATTTGCCACCACTCTATTAACTGCAATCCTGCCCAGCATGTTACCGCTGGAAGGGTCGGCAACAGGTAAAGGAAGCCCGCTATGAAAAATAAACCCGCAGGGTAATAAAATAATCTTCTTTCGTTTTCCCAGGGGCCTTAATAAGTTCTGCCTCCAAAAGCCATGTAAAACTTTACTTCTGAGGGTACAGTCCACTGTTATTCTGCTTAATGCACCAGTTTAAGGTACCAGTCATACATGTCCAGTATCAACACACTTAAGTTGCCTGACCAGTAGAGATATATTCAAACCTACAGTAAGTATGGACTAGGAAACAATCGTGAAAAAATCCATGTTAACTTTGTTTGTTTCTACTGGTTCAATGAAGAACATGTCCGAGAGCGAGGACTGGGTCCGGTACGGCAGGGTCCTGGCAGCGAACGCGCGGCTGGCAGGTGGAGACTCGAGGGGGATCCGTCACTACACCGCAGAGCAGACAGCTGTCCTGGCTTTCTCCATGCTGACCTCAAATTGTCACGCCCAGCCTCACACCGACAACCAAAGCAGTTCCCGTGTGTGCAAAGCTTTTCTTACCCCGATTGCAAACCCGTCCCCGCCCCACCCCACCCCCGGAATTGCTGCTTTTGGTCGGAATTTTAGAGCGGTGTTTACAATATTGAAACCATGGCTATTAAAAGGCATGGGTGCTTTTTTTCCGCTGAATTTCGCAGAATTTCTGTAGAGAATGGGGGGAGATTCAGATGTTCTGGTCCAGAACACCTACCTGACTCTGAAGCTCGCTCTGCTGTCTCAGACGCAGGTTCTCGGGGGTGTCAGCCACGGTCGTAAAAGTCTGTTTTGGGTAGTGCCTTTCAGGGGAGAGAAAATCTGTTGGAGACAGATCGTTGCAGTAACCTACTTAAAAGAAGTTGAAGGTGACTGGGATACACTGGGTAAACATTTGAAGGAGTATAACATTTGGAATTCTGTTTTACTTTCGATCCTGGGATCGAAAATCTTCGATATTATTAAAAAATACATTTAAACTGACTGTGCAAGGATATTGTCTTTGCCAGGGTTATAGATCAGGATGGACAACAACATACGAATTGCAGTAGGGTTTCTTCTCGTATCCTTTATAGTTGTTCATGTTGAGCGTCATCTTGCACACCTCGCAATGGAAACATCCTTTATGCCAGTACTAGAAAACAAATAGAAGATTAGCGTAATATGTAGTCGTCAAAACGTATAAAAATCTCGCCAATGATTCGGCAGCTGCGCACCACTGAAGAATAGTAATCTTTTTTTCTGATTAGGTTACAGTCTGAAACGAGGTGAAGTCATTCACAATAGTACAGTTAGGAGTGTGAGGGGGAAAAAAGAACAATACCTTATCCAGGCAAGTCACTTTCTCTGTAGCGTAGACTATTTTCCCACAGCGTGCGCAATGAGGGTTCATTTTCAAGCACTCGCTTAGATCCGCATAACTTTAAATCTGTGGCAAAGCTGAGTTCCACCAAACTACTGCGTGCAAAATTCACCCGATCTGCTCTTGTGTCGCAGTAGATTAAAATTGCGTGGACAATCTGTCTCTACCGGGGCTGACTCTTTGAAAGGCGCTGGGAACGAGCAGTAGCTTACTAACGTGAACCCGTGCCAAGCTGTATCCCGTCGAGACGAGTTCAAATAGACTGTGCAACTAAACAATAAAAGAGAAATAGCTTTAGCAAATATAATTAATGGCTGAACTGTATTACTACATTTTGGGCGCCAGACTTATTTTGTCATAGGTTTATACTGAACGAAAATAGCTACAGGGAAATACTAGCACTTTTAAATTATTTATTATTTGTCTAAATTTCGCAAATTGAAATATTAGTTTAACTTTTATTCGAATGGGAAAATTCAGGTACATCTGACATTATTCCCTGTCTTAGCTGTCATGGTGAGTAGACTGTAAAACTAGAAACTGCGACCACTGATCTATAATAAAGAACTCTATTATAGATCAGCGGATGTGACCTAGGTTTTTGATATTTGTCTGTTTGTTTAATTTATCCAGTTCATTTATTACTTTCTTCTGTTATAAAATGACATAACAGTTAGAAGCGCACTTCATAATCGAGTGTGATGAATATCAATTCACTAAAAAAACAAACAAACCAAAAAAAAAAATCCAGTCAGTTAGAGCTTGTAGTATGCCTCGCGGGCCAGATGGGGGTAGTGATGACTAAAACACCAAAAATCACCACCATCACTGTTGGGAATAGCAGGTCTTATTCTGGAACTAACCTACACTTCAGAACTAGATAGTAAAAGTTGTGCTATAACTAAATCGATTTAGCTACTGAATTAATAAGGCATATTATAATTCATAGTCTTCGATGGTTTTCATACAGTGAACAGATAGTGTAGGTCTGATCAGTAAGAGTAGCGATTATGCATCTTGTACATCAATAAAATAAATCGAAATCATCTTAATATAATATCAGATATTAATATTATATGTCCTATTCAGGTAGGATTATGTCATTTTCGTGATGGCTCACAGTCTCCACACTACTACGAGAGACGGACTAGGAAACCATGTTGTCTGATATCACAGAAAGTTCCGAGATGCAAATTGTAACGAATCACATTTTTATTGTGTGCTGGGAACATCCTAACCAGACTCGGAGGGTCCAGATACATTCTGAAGTGTAGTTTTGGACGAATCAACACACAGGACCCAACAAACAAAAATAATTTTGGTCAGAATAATGTAATCATTAACCCCATATCAATGGTTCCCAACTGTAGCGAAATACGCAGCAAAAATTGCTGTTATTTTACCTACAGTATTTTCGTCCACGTTATACAGTGTTGTACATGTGTATGCATGACATTTTTTTAAGTTATATGTACATTCTAATACCTAGAGCTGGTTAACTAGATAAGAATGAGACTGATTTAAAACCACAGGCCATCTACGCGCGACAGCTACCTTAGTAAATACTTATTTTCCCTCTCCGGTTATTTATTTAACGTGCTTTTCCCCGACACTACTGCCATGTAAACGAATATTCTTCCTTTACGCTCTTGGTGTGTGGAAAGTCCACGAACAAATCATGAAAAACCTACTACTCGCAACGGTACGGAAACTCGGTTTGTGCCTACCGAATAAGGGGAGCAAGCTAGTGACGTAACCCGAAACATAAGATTAATCGGCCCACGTGCTGAGCGCAGTCAAAGCAGGCTGTGGGAGCCTGCAGGATTGATGCATTGCGCGCCCATCCAGCTGCTGCAACCTAAGCGCAGGGCATGGCAGAGATGCTCATTTTTCGCTTTACAATACTGATTGGCTTGACTTCTGTTTTAAGGAGACCTTCTGCGCCTCGTGTCGGACGAGCATCGTGTTTGTTTTGTTCGCTGCATTAGAGTAAATGTTAGGGGGTGAAAAAAAAAACGAATTGTTTCTATAACTAACACTTTAAACACTAGCATGCTAAAGGGTTTCGCCATTATTGAAAAACAGTCGCCAACCTTTACAATCAGTCGGTAATGCGAGAGTTTTGCAGCGACAGCTGAAGACGATTGTTCTTCTGTGCTCACTCGTGACATTTCGATATAATGCGGACATGAACAGAATTAATTTGCAGCTTTTTGAGCATCGAGGCTGAAACTTAACATCACCTCGCCCGAAGCCTACAGCTTGAAGTGGGTGGTTGGCAGTGATCCTTGTTAGCCTACCAGCTATAACCTTCAAGCTAACGTCAATGACAGCTAGCACCGATAGCTGGCGTGCCGTTGCACGGTTGGAGATTTGTGTGAGCCTGCATCAGTATTTGACGGTTATTTAACATTTGCAGAGGGATGATTGAGGAAATACAGAAGAGCGCGGCGAATTTCTTGTTAACATCCGCTCCAGCACGTTTGATTCTCAACAGCTTCGGGCATAAAGCCATCGCCAGTCAACCTGTCGCGTAAAAGCCATACCCAGCATTAGGAAGTAATTCCATTCATTCGCCAATTTCTGCCAGCCCTCGCTAAACATGGCCTCTGCGGCCAGCAGCCTCGCTTCATCCATCGCCAGCAAAACTAAAACAAAAAAGAAACACTTCGTGGCGCAGAAGGTAAAATTGTTTCGCGCCAGCGACCCACTTCTCAGCGTGTTAATGTGGGGAGTAAACCACTCGGTAAGTGACATTTGTATTATCTGAATTACCTGTACAGTGTACGCTGGTCTTATTAAGGTTAAGGCCAAGCACTTATGATTGACAGATGTTGCGACCCCCCCAGCTGTAAATGAAGCATTTCGTGAGGTCGTTGGTTCGGATCTTCCAAGTCCTAGTTTTGTCAGAGATAAGGTATATACTTTGCTGGTGTGTGTTGTATCCTTGCAGCCGTATGTTCACACAGACACGCCTTCGAGAGCGGCTATAATAATAATATATGAATTATACAATTTCTGTGTTATCTTCTGAGAAGCAGCTTTCTCGTTATTCAAATAGGGCATTGGCTGATGTAGTGCAGTAGATTACTGAGGTAGTGTGCGCTTTTCAAAGAGATGGAAATTTCCCAGCTTCTAATTGGACTCTTGAGACGGTGGTAACTGCTATCAGTGGGCCGTGTGCGGATACCAAGATGAAAATCATTTTAAGGCGCGTAGGGACACGGCATTATTATAAAGTAAAGTTAGCCATCTACTATATGACAAAATGCAGGACGACGATTTCACAGCTCTAAGCGTTTGAGATGCATGCGTTTCTTCAGCGATGACCCTAATAAGAGCTTTTTTAGGCTTTTTGGTCTTCTGCCAGCAGTATGATGACAGCTGTGGCAGGCATGTGTTTGAAAATGGCCTTTGATTTTGCCTGAGGTATAAGTGGTGGCCTTGTTTAAAAATATTTTTTCATAAATCTTTGTGTCAGGTCCATAATGAGGTTGGTTGCTCTTTTTTCCCCTCAGACTTCCTTGAAAACAGAACTGGGGAAAAGCAGAAATGGTTTCATATTATTTTAAACGGGCAGAGGCAGAGACGCACAGTGCAGAAGAGTCACATTACACAGAGAAAACAGCAGTGGCTTGGATGCCGAAGACTTGCATCACAACTACAAGAAAAAATCCAAAATCACAAAAATTGAGTAGCTGTGCCAAAAGCTAATATTATGGGAAAATCACCAGCAAGAAAATTGTAATTGTTGTTTATGACCTGATTTCTATGAGACTTGATGACTTGTTTTATCTTGATGACGCATATTTATATAGTGTTGCAAGTATGAATGTATTATTACAGTAGGCTAAGCTTAGAAAGACTTATGTCAACCAAAGCATGGTGAAGCAGTTTCTCTGTGGTACCCAACAAGTCAGTATTTTAACACAACGCTGTATGTTATACTGTAACTTCACGAGCATTTCACTACTTCAAACTCACAATAAGGGAGCATGATGTTCATCTCATGTATCTGGATGGATCTTGAAGGTCCAAGTCCAATCTAATCGTTTTTGAAAGGGAAAAATCCTTTCTGGAGGTAAGTCAAGTAATGATTACCTGTTAGTAGGCTACCTACATCTCTCATTTCACCCAGGTCCCTGACTCAGACAGAGGTGACTCCAGAACAGAATCGGTCAGTTGGCGTCTGAAATTTTAAAGGGGCGGTGATTATTTAAGATGCGCCTAGCCAAAATGTAGAACTACGTGGCTTTGATTGGGGCCACAGGACGGAGATAAAATGCACTCGCCAATAGTGGAAGTAATTATTACGTAGAAGTAATACAAAATGACATCCTTCAGCCAGTGCTAATGCACAAGCTAACGGGCAGAGCGACAACAGCTCGACAAGAGAAGATCTCCCATAATCTCC
The DNA here is from genome assembly GCA_025802075.1 of Tenebrosternarchus preto. NCBI lineage: Eukaryota > Metazoa > Chordata > Actinopteri > Gymnotiformes > Apteronotidae > Tenebrosternarchus > Tenebrosternarchus preto. Next base: position 20,688,605 of record JAOYMR010000003.1, on the reverse strand, counting down.
CAAGTTAAGGAGCTTTCAACACAACAGAATGATACCAAGGCACTTTGTTATAATCCCAGTGAGTCATGGACATCCAGCCACCAACGAATGAATTTGGAGCTTCAGCTGCTTCCACTCTGAGCTGTCCAGTCTTGGGGGGTCGGGGGGGGGTCTCAGAGGTTATGTGGCAGGGGGTCCCCCAGAAACAGGTGAAGGGGAGATGTTTCCATCCTGCCGCGTGTTGGTGTCCGGTGTGTTTGCCTTTAGCAGCTGTTTTCGGGTGACTTTAGTTGTTCAAATCGGACGGTTCCGCCCACTCAGGGTTTGTTGACCAATAGTGCACTTTTACAAGTAAGAGGTGATTTGAGTGGCATGAAAAACAACTAAACAGAGGGAGATTAGTGAATTGCCTGTTAAACTGGTGCTACGACCTACTTGCTACTCGCTGCTTTGAAACTACAGAGGCTCATACAGTTTTAAATATTGCAATGGCGTACAAGAGTAGTTAAAAATGTCTCTGTTTTTGCTCTCTTGTCAGGCACGGTCTAAGGTGGTAGTAGCTTTTTACTGAAGTGTTGGGTCATCATTCTTTATGTAGCTGTGGTCACCCAGGAGGAGTTTTTCAGTAGTAATTGTCAGGCAAATTGCCCCTTAATTATTAAATCTTCTACCAGTGCTGCTGGTAAAGTACTGGGCTGAAATCCACAAACATCTTTGTCTTATAGAGTATTGAGTAGAATATTAGATCGTGCTTTACTGATGAACGCAAGGAAATTTGTTATCCTTTTCAGCACCATAACTTTATATTGTTTATGGTACTGTAAAAATGTCAACTTGTGGAACAGACAAATCTGTGCGTTTCTGAAAAGAAAGATGCTCTCTGTGAGTTTTTTGTTTTCTTGCCACCGTTTTCTCACACCTGGGGCTCTGGATACCGATGCCTTTTGAGCTCCTTTTTACCAACACGTGTTGTAAATCTGATTTGAAACGAATTCAGTTGGTTTGGATCAGATTGGACCGATTGAGAAGTTACTTGCGTTTTCAGAAGTCATGCTAGAGCTCAGTTTAGTTTAAAGGGGAGGGTACTAAACCAAAAACCAGCACCGGTACTGAATGAGTACTGAAGGAGTACTAGGTGCCAAACAGCAATGCATAAAAGTAAGTCTGAGTGGGCTGTTTGTGAATATCAGCTTCACATGTTACTGATGTCAAGTTCTAGAGCTTTCTAGGCAGGATATAATGTAGTTCCCAGCATAAGGCCTGGTTTGTTTGTTTGTTTGTTTATGTTGCTAACCTTTGAATCCTCTCTACATACACACATACACACACACACACACACACACACACACACACACACACATATACCATTACTGATGTCCCACTTTACTCCTGCAGCCTGCACTGTTACTGACACATATTCAGTTGGTTGATGTATCCCTTATAAAATTGGTGGGAGAGAACTATCCTGTAGGCACTGGTCGTCAGGCACTGGTCGTCAGGCACTGGTCGTCAGGCACTGGTCGTCAGGTTGCCAGTTGTATCCTCTGCTCAGCTGTAAACCCCTAAACCCCTCACAGTTCCTGGTGTCCAGTCTCTGTTTTCACTGCTGTAACTTCAAACCTTTCGTATTATTTTCACAGTAGGTGCTGAATAATATGACTTTATATTGCTCTATTAATGTATAAACGAAAAAATAAACCTGAAAAAAAGGTTAATTTGGGAGGAAAAGCATTTTTTTTTGTTTGGCTTTGTCCTTTTGTAAACACAGCAGTCCAAAGCAATTCCTTGGAAACCATCCTCATGTCTTGTGTGCATTGAGCGAGCATCAGCCTGTCTGCAGTTTTTTTTCTTGGTGCTCAGAAATGATCAGAGCTTCACTTGAAGCATGGTCGGCTGATCCAGCTTGCCAGTCCAAGTGAAGCGAGCAATAGAAATTGCTGTCGAGTAGCTCGGCGTCCGCGGGTGAAGGGAAAGGGGACGAGCGGGGGCGTATCGCCAGTCCTTCGTTTGTTTACTAGCGCAGAACAGCTCAGCGGCTCCAAAGATCTGAACTCCACTTCACTTCACTTTGAAGCTCGACGTCCTTGTCGGAAGGGGGTGAGTGGGTGGGTGGGGGTGGGGGGGGGGAGTTTGCTGTTCTCAGATCGCCGCAGCCAGCAACCGTCTCCCTGCGCAACCGTCTCCCTGTTCTCTTGGACGGCTGCTCGAGGGCCGGTGGAGATGGGCGTCTGACTCAGCCCAGTCCTGGAAACCGTGCGCGGTATCTGCAGCTCGAACTCCACGCCCACCTCCTCGAACGTCATGAACCGCTCTCTCTCCTTTCTTAAGATCAACGAGGTCCCTCATGGGTCCCAGCGAACACCCCTTTGGGTTTGTTGTGACTGCAGTTTGTCAGCACCAAGTTTCGACCTGATTAATGTTTTGCTGTTTTTGTATCTGCTGAGGGTATTAATTAGGCCATTAGACTCCTTTCTTCCTTGAGCTCCGCCCCTCTTCTTCCTCTTCTAAGCTTCCCCCTCTATAGACCTTCTTTTCACTTTTGTTCTCCTGCCTTTTTCCCTGAGTCTGACCTCCATTGACGTTCTTCTGCCTCTTCCTCTCTCCTTCGTTTATTCGTCTCTCCTTCCCCTCCTCCCTGCGTTTTCACGCGAGCCTCTCAAGCCTCAGTTTGAACGCAGAGGCGTCATTTTGTCGGTTGCGTAAGGCGGTACGAAGTGCTATCCCGACAGGAACGGACGAAGAACTCGGGGCTCCCGCATAGCAGGACGTTTCTAGCCGGCAGGAAGGAGAAATGAGTCATTCAAAGAGACAAGACTAAGTCAGACACACACACATTGGCTAGGTAATATTGTACTGCTAGTTTCCTGGGAAACCCTTAGACAGTAAAGAATGTAAAGACTGTTTGGCCAAATCATAATAATTGGACATATGGAGAGCAGTTATGTTCTGAGCACACTTCTGACGGAGTCACAGGTAGATGTGAAGCATGTTTGGGTGTGCTCACGTGGCCGGATTGGTGGACTTTGTGGGTTTTCACCAGCCACTTTATTAGAAACGGCTTCTGTTCTGTTGCCATGCACATTTCATAAAGGCAAACAAACAAATCAACAAGCAAAGCTCTTCTAAGCCAGCTCTATTTCCAACCAGACTAAAACCGTGTCGGGGTTAATCCTGCGTTGAGAATGGACTGGCAGACAAAGGAGGGTGGGATGGTGGTGGGGCTGAGGGTGGGGGCAGGGTGGAGGTGGTGAAGTATCCAAACCAGCAGGTGGACAGCAGTCTGCACTCGTACGCTTCTAAAACGTCCTTTTACGGTATGTATCTAAGAATGGGTCCAGTATAGTAACAAGAGAGGCATCTCTAACAAAGCGGCTGGTCCGTGTAGTTAATGGACGGTTCACAAGCTTTGCCACAAGCTTCACCATCCGACTGAAATCGTGTTGATTATGTAACCGTGCACGCCACTAAAGGAGATTAGACACACCGCAAGCATCTTTGAACACAGTTATATGGACCCCCCCCCCTCCCCTACCATTATACACCAAACAGGACGTGTCCCTGTGTGATAGTCAAGGGTAATATTTTACTCTTCTGTGTACCGACCAGTGTTGGCGACACATTTTGTGCAACAGGGTTTGATTGCAGGCAGGCTGCCACCCACTAAGAGAGTTCCATGCACATTACTCAGAGTGCTGTTGTGGTTTGCTGTGTGGTCGGATGGTGCATTGGAATTACGTGGGGTGCGGAGAGCATGATCCACGGGCTGTCCTGACCTTACCCAACTCTTATCAGAAGCCTCCCACATTTGTAATGGTGAAAGCATTATTTATGCAATGTCTTGTGCAACACTCTTAAGCCGTATTTGTTTGTTTATTTGGGTTCGCCTGATTCACGAGCCACGCACGCCTCTTCCTGCATCGCGCAGGGAAGGAAAACCTCTGCCGCTTGAAGGTACGAGGTCTGTCTCCATGTTCTCAAAGCGCGGAGACGTAGGGAATTCCGCACATGCGGCCCGGCTTTCTCCGAGCGCTGTGCTAGCTGTTACATCGCTTTCGTGGGTGGCTGGGTGTGTGATTGACCGAGGTCAAGACCAAACAATTTTAATAAATTGGCTCGGGAACTAAGTAGAAACAAGCTGAAATCAAACTTTTTACATTGGTAATTCTTGTCCCTGTTCAATACTGTGTGATATGTCATTTTAAGAAACGATTTTTTTCCCGTCAGTATAGAGGTTCCGTACACACACATACAGCCACTAGCACTAGTTTATAAAAGTTTCTACAAATGTATACGAACTTGATTTGAGCGTTGAGTACAGAAGACAGACATGCTGTCTGGAGTTTGAAAGATTTAAAACCAGAAGTTTTGGCATCATCAAATTTTGTCAGTGGAACCAGAACTAAAATTCTGGTTCACCTGCTGGATTCCAATCTTTTCATACCCATTAGACCTACGATCCAGTTTAACCTGCACTTTTATTAATTGCCACTAATATATTGGAACCATGTATAATTAATAAAGGCAACAAAGCCTCTATTTCTGCGTGTAATTTAAAAGTAATCAGTGTTAATAACTTATGAATGATCATACATGCAGTCCATTTATAATAATGCTGCTGCCGTATTCAGTCCATTTATAATAATACTGCTGCCGTATTCAGTTATCCGTTCTCCATTGGAGAAAAACACATTGCCTTTAATTGCACTGGGAGTAAATAATGGCACGAGATAGCAAGTTTTGATTAATAAAGGATTCTTTAGATTACAGTCCAAAGAACATGGCCATCTCATCAGAGACTCGGTGTAGGATGCATTGTTGCCGGAGAAACTGGGCCAGATATTTTTAGAGTGATTGTGTAGTGTGTTAAGGTGGGTAGAGTTGGGACCAACGTCAGCATCACTGTCCCGGGACCCTGTAACATACTGGCACATATTTCGGAGGAAATTGTTCCAGCCTGTTCTTCTCATGAGATGCTTGTAAAGGAAGCTGTTGACCTCTGGAAGCTGAGAAAAAATCACGTCATTCTCTCTCTTCCTCTTCCTCTCCGGCCTGGTAAGTAAAGGCAGGTTTACTGGCTCAAGCAGATCCCGGTGGAGGAGGGATGGGGGTCGGGGGGGGGGGGGTAGTAATAGTGGATTAAGAGTCACTTCCTTCTTCTGCTTTGTTTGACACTGTAAACATGGAATTGTCAAATTTAGGTGAAGATCTGGCAGGACATTGTTAAACGCGTCTGTGTACATGAGCAACATGCCGATCCTGGTCTTAACCTGTTAAAAGAACATAGAAACGGCGGCGTGTATCACAGGAGTGCAAAAACATGAGTTGACCGAAGTGCTTTTGCTAACAGTCAGGGCAAACCCGCCCCATGCAGTAAGGACAGATGGATACACGGAGGTAGGTACACCGAAATAGACATCTGCGTCATAGCGAAAGAGTGAGAGAAAGGGAGGAATGGAGGGAGTTTAGCTGATGGAGTGTCATAAAAAAAGATAGGATTTCAGGAGGAAGGGCAGAGAAAAGACGTCCATCTGTCTGGACGCAGCGCGGGGAGAAATGTAGCGCGTTTCGTTCTTCTGTGAGGACATGCATGGTCGCACACAAGAATTATGCAGGGATATCGTGTTACAGTTGTTAATCGTGTTACAGTTGTTAATTGTGTTACAGTTGTTGATCAAAAAAAAAGCCTTAATCGTGTTTTTTTTATTTTTATATATATATACATACACACACACACACACACACACACACAGAATGCATTGAGTAAAGCTGTTTAACACTTTTTAAGGTAGTAAAGGGGAAATGGAGGCAAGTGTTGCTTTTTATAGCGCAGTTTTATCTGGAGGGGGAAGGCAGGGAGGGCGTGGCCGCAGGTCAGTGGGCGTGGCCACAGGTCAGAGGTGTGCCCCTTTCCGAGCAGCTGGACTCTCCACCCGACGTCAGACACCACAGCTTACTAGGGGAAGGTCACCCGGCTCTGAAAGCTATCCGCTCACCTGAGCAGAAGGCACAATTGTGCTTCAGGATTTCGTGTTTGGGGCCCCTGTGTGTCTGTGGTCTGTGTTGTTGTTGTTATTTTACTTCTGTTTTATTTGGTTCTAGATAAATGAACTCAGTCACATTCAGATTCCTGTTATGCTGATGCCTGATGACTTCAAAGCAAACTCCAAGATCAAAGTGGACAATCACCTCTTCAACAAGTATGGCTACCATTTGAGTGCAGTGGAAGCCCAGGTCTTGTTGAGCTGGTGGGCTCGTATTGGTTTTTAATTCCTCTCTCTACACCCCCCCCCCCCCTCTTTTTTCCTTCTTTCATTAAAGAGAGAACATGCCGAGTCATTTCAAGTTTAAGGAATACTGTCCTCTTGTCTTTCGGAATCTTAGGGAGAGGTTTGCCATCGATGATCAGGAATATCAGGTACCTGGAATTAAGTAATATCAAGCTAAACGTACATCAACAATGTATACTAAAACTTTACATATATTCTGTGAAGTACTTTCACAAGTCAGGCCATCTACAACTCCATATATATAAAGGGAATATATATTTCTGTCACCAACGATATAATTATTTTTCTTTTTTTAATAATTACTGTTACCAATCATTTTAACACAAGGTAAAGATAAACGTAGCTTACAGTATGAAGAACTGACTCATCTGATGTGGATCTTCTAAGAGCAGATCCAGAGAGGTGAATTAAAGTTTTACAGCATGAAGGAAGGTTTTGCTCAAAAGAAAACATGAAATGGCAGAAAACCTTTCTCATCTATGATGGCACGTTTGAAATCTTCTTTTAACTCCATGTTGAAGCCTGAAGTTTTACATTAGGTAGGTTATGAATCCCATAAAGAGGTAATAAGCAAAATGTTATGACTGACAGCTCATAACTTGCAGTGAACTGACTAATGTGCAACATTAGTCCAGTAGATTGGATTGTAGTTTGACGTCTAAGACCGCAGCATTGAGCTCGTAAAACGAAGGCGAACTGAGTGAATGGCAATAGTTGGGATGGAGTTGGCCAGTTTCCCAGAAGGCCTCTGCAGGCCTTTCCACTTCTGAAGTCCAGGCCAGGCTGTAGGAATCAGGGTGAATGTTATCCATGGATGTTTTGGGGTTTGCTGAGCACTGTGCACATTTCTTAGGACTGTATTGAGCTGCTTCTAAGATCAATAAACCCATCGCCAGTGAACAAAATACGTTTGAACCTTGAACTGGAGTTCTGTTTAACAGGAGTGATAACACAGTATGTGGATTAAAGAGGAGAGTGCTTTTATATCAGATGAGTCTTCTGGGTTTGTTTTTTTTTTTTGTAATCGTCCATCCCCAAATGCATTCGATTTCTAAACTGATCCCCATTTGTCGATAGTCGCCGTTCTCAGGATTCAGTAGTCGCACATCAGTCATGCCAGCAGTGGGTCTCCGGTAACGTGAGTCGGAACGTCTGAAGCCCTTGTGCGTTTGTCCCCGCGGCAGAACTCGCTGACCCGCAGCGCGCCCGTCCCTAGCGACGCTCAGGGCCGAAGCGGCGCCCGCTTCCACACCACCTACGACAAGCGCTACGTCATCAAGATCATCACCAGCGAGGACGTAGCCGAGATGCACAACATCCTGAAGAAGTACCACCAGGTGAGAGGCGGGCCTCGGGCGTGCCCCATCTCTCGACCACGCCCCCCCCCCCACACACACACACACACTCAGCCCCGCCCCTCTGCCACGTCGGGGTGGTTGGGATGCTTCAGCCGCTTATTTAAGGAAGTACCTTGGTCGTGTTTGTTTATTACTGAAAGAAGCAGTTGTCCTTCGGATAATGTTATGCTAAAAAGAGCAGGTCTCTCACCATTTTCCAAGTGGGGAAAGGGAGGAGTAGGAGCTGTACTGGAACTGTGTGTGTGTGTGTGTGTGTGTGTGTGTGTGTGTGTGTGTGTGTGTGTGTGTGTGTGTGTGTGTGTGTGTG
>JAOYMR010000003.1:20614590-20669889 GCA_025802075.1 Tenebrosternarchus preto | reverse complement strand
GTATTTCTTTTCCTCTTTCTTATCCCCCACCCCCCCCCCCCCCATATTGTTATATTCTTATATATTAATTACAATGTAAACTAATTTCGAATTAATACACAGTGAGTAAAAACATAATTCTTACAAAAGTTGTCATTAACAAGTTAGCAAAACATAATTTTGAATATATTCATGTACATCATGTATATGTCTGTATTCATTTAGACTGAGAGTTGTGCCAAAGAAAGGGTTTGTAAGGTCTTGTGAAACTTACCTGAAAGGTACATGGAATATCCATTTTACTTCTGAGAAATTTTCTCAGATGCATCACCGTCATGGCAGCAGGGCACTGTAAATATCGCTTCACATTTACCTGTGCAAATTAAACGACCAATTAAAACCCCCTCAGGCAGGTTCAACACGCACTGTAGCAAATGGTTGTCACATTTATAAACATTTATTTAAAACAAAAAACTAATTGATTAAATAGTAACCTCTTTTGTGGTTTCTTTGTCTTCCCCCTGACCAGTTTCAAATCTTAAAAAAAAAAACAGAAATATTATATGCAAAAAGCAAAATAAGTTTGAATAAATTCCAAAAATTGCTTCTAAAATGTCTAAAATATCTCAAATGGACATTTGTACACGAATAAGGTCACTAACCAAAGAAAGTAACATCTACAGTGGTGTAATGTGATGATGGTGGACACCAGAAGCACAGTGGAGCTGTGAGCACACCTGTTGTGATCGAAAAACTCGATAGAGAGGCTGATGATCTCATCGTCCGCAATAATTCTCTTATCTTCATCCGCCACTTCTCCTCTGTCCTCATTAGATCCATTGGCAGCTGTGTTGCAAACACAGGAAAGACATAAATACGACTGCATGTGCATCCCATTGTACTCACAACATACCACAGATAATAAATGAAACAGAGCATTTCTTATGCATGTTAATAATAATTAATAATAATTGTTATTATAAGAGTGATGAGTTTTACCATCCACTGATGGGTGTTCTGCATAAAAATCTCTTCTTCGTTTCATTTCATCTAAGTAACAAAAGTATGATCAGCATCAGTACACACACACTGTCTTACATATATATTTTAACAGATGCAATAGATTAGAAAGTACGAAGTACACCCAATATATGAAGCCCCCCCCCCCTCCCCATGCACACATTATTTGATTGATCATGTATACACATGTTCTTGAGTATCATGTACTTATGTCTTAGATTTCTAATTTTTATCCAATCCAAATATTCACAGCACTAAACACTTACTTTTGAAGAGACCAGGCACCAGCTTGTACACAATGTCTTGAAGAGTTTTATCTGATCTGTAATACACAATACTTATAGATTTACCTTATAGATTATCTGGTTTGAAAATAATATTTGCAAACAGACACATTGTTTTAAGATTAATATCCATCAGTCCGTGCGTAATACAAACAAACGCGCTCGAGTTTTAGTTGAGTTGTTGGCATGGATTAAGGTTTACGTACATTTAACCGAAAAGAAAGTTACCTGATATTCAGCAACGGTTTGGTTTTGTGAACTTGCACGTCGCATATCGGACAGTATTTGCTGGTCTCTAGGTACCGCACTATGCACAGTTTACAGACTGCGGAGAAAATTATAGGTGACAAAACAATCAGCGGAGACTAGAACTGGCTTAATGTATTAAAGCCATACCTGTGGTCTGATTATACGCGTTACCGATGGACTTACATGAGTGTAAGCATTCCACAATAGTGGTTGCGTCGATGAAGTAACCTCCACACAAAACGCACATCAAATGCGGATTTAACTCCGTAATCTTAATCCTTGTTGTTCGATGCATCGTCATGTGGGTTGTGGACCTGACGAGTAAACAAACACACACACACTGACGCAAAATATGCATGCAATCAATCACTATAAAAGAGTTGGATTACGTTTCAAAATCAAATTCCTGTAACCATGTCGAGTTTCTCGTCGCAAGATGCGAAATCTCCGAATAATTAGACCACTTTAAATATATTATAAATCGGTTTATTCATTAAGTTTAAACACGTGTGCGGGTCTCTGTATATTCTTTGGTAACTTGGCCTGTAGAGGTTGGCTAAATCAAAATCAATAGAAATAATGTCGGGTTTTTCCTTCCCCGAGCATCGTAAGCCTTGCGTAAAAATATAAATAGGACAATAAAACATACATATAACGTATAACAATTAAGGTAATTTAAAAGCGTCTTTAAAAGCTAAAGTTTAAACTTCGGTAATAAAATAAAGCAGGGAAGCCTCTTTGGTGAGTCAAAAACAGCTATTACATACCCTCAAAGTTGTTTTCTTGACCAATTTGCATTCGCAGGGATTCTCTGCTGCAGCCGGATGATACAAACATCCAGGGCACAGGCAGTGAAACTTGGTGATATTTGACGTTTCGGTAAAGAAATAAACCTCGTTTTTGTTTCTGTTTTGTTCCGCACCAGACTCAAAGAACACAAGACGGAAAAAAACGTACACAACAGTGGATGCGCTAATAGTAATTGTTTGTGGCAGCAGGACTCCCAGGACATGATTCGCTTCGTTCATCATTCGCCAAGAATGAAGATAGGTGAGAGCGAGCGCTAAAATACCAATGCTCACTGTTGCTATGGCGACGGCTTATATTTGGCATTGTGCCCGTCAGTACAGAGCTGCGTAGTCTACTGGATGCGTAGGTCTATCAGTTTATGACCATTAATAAAGACCGATGAGTGACGCCTTCCTCTATATTCGCCTGCGATGTTTCCGACTAAAAGGCATGCAGGCGTTAACTTGGCTGCCATTTTGCCAGACAGTCTCGACTCAAGTCCGAGTTGGCCGAGACTCCGACCTTAGAAGCGCGAGCATTGTTTATCTTGTATTTGATAGGAATGCACATAAATCATACGGGCACCCCAGATGTGCATCTGCTTACACGTAACGCTGATTACAATCGTTTTAGAGGAAAACAAACAAGGTAGCGTTGTGTGCTTCCCCTGCCTCGCCTGTTCCCCTGAAGTAGTCTACCAAGTAAACGGAAGCCCAAGAGCTCGTGTCGGTGATTCCGTCGAATTCTAACAGCGATGTCCAAATTTGACGGCGGCGTAATATTTTATGACGCCATGAAACACTGCAATGATAAAACCGCACGCAGGCTAGTTTAAGATCAGGGAAGAGACTGAATTCAAATCTCAAAAATGTTACAGGATTCTCATAGACTGCCAAATCCTGAAACGTGTTAACACTCTGGGTTCTAGACGCAACCTGCCTATATAGAATCAAAGTAGCTGAAAACGCGGTGTTGGTTTTATACTTCTGACAGTGTCCAACAATCTTTACGAAAATAATTCCCAATTTACCAGCATAAAAGGGTTTATTTATTCGACAATGGAACATTGTGTCAAAGACTTAATGGAGTTTATTTCCATTTTGAGACCAGTTAAATAGTTGTTCTCCTTCTGACGTACACTTACTTGGGTACTGTTCACGAATTTAGTGACGAATTCACACCCAAGCCCAGACAACGGCCCTTCTGAGAATTCGGGCCTTAAGGATACCCGCTGGCGTCACCTGTCTTTTTCGGTTCCTTGTCATGTAATTTGCTGACGTAATCTACTGTATCTCACCGGTGACGTCTTATTTCAAAACAGCTAAGTATGAACAGGTGCCAGAACCTCGCTTCTGCTAAACTGTCAGCCGTAGCAATAAGTTTAACTTAATGAGCTACCGAACAAGTTGCCGCTGTTCAGAAATGGATGTCCATTATCCTTTTTAAGGAGTACCTGTCACGTAGAATAATAATTTGTCTTCCCGTGGAAGAAGCTTATCACAGATAAAGATGCGCTGAAGTTCCGAGATGCCTTAGCGCTTCTCTTTTGCGTGGACGTCCACATCTCGGCACATCTCAGCAAAATATGAGTGAAAATTAGGATATGTTTTACTCGCCGTTTTCTTTCTCGATTGGAGCGTATTTGTTGCTTATTTGTGTGTGTGTGTGTGTGTGTGTGTGTGCGCGCGCGCGCGCGCGTGTGTGTGTGTGAGAGAGAGAGAGAGAGAGAGAGAGAGAGAGAGAGAGATGGAGAGAGAGCGAGAACAACTTGATATAGACCAGCTATTTGACTATTTTTGTCTAGTTACAATTTTACTGATTCAAAATATTTGCTCGCGAAGCACCAACTTAAACCACTCTTTATCTCAGTCTTCCCTTATAAAGGCTTTTCAGCGCGTGATCTACTCGAATTATCTAATCAAATTGGATCATATATTGTTTTCTTTAAAGAGTTTTAAATTCTTTTGGAAGGCAAATAGGATAAGCACGTAGTTGAACAACAATAACTCGTGTTGCTTGCCGAGCACACCGTTCATACTAGCGAATATTGGACACGGCTAGCTGGTTTCTGTAGCCACACAACCTTAAGAAGATAAGTTAACAAAATTAAATGGCGATGACAAAACGCCGTTATGCCAATTTTCCTCAAATCTATACTGTCTAAAGAACACGGTTATATAAAATAAGACAACGATTCTTTGATATTTTAGCGAGAACAAATGTATGAAACTCAGCAAACGAGAACACTTAACCGACCTCGCTTCTGGTTTTCTGTGCGCGCTGATTTCTAAGTCGGTGCACAACACGTGAAGCCCATAAAGGACTACATGATCGCAATAATGTAAATGTTTCTAACACAAACTTTTTGTATGTGGATCACAAAATTGTGTATTTAACATACAATGTAACAAATTTAAATACATTCTGCACGTAAGAATGTTACGGAACCATGAGGAGGAGGTAACATTGTTACGGTGTGCACAGGCTCTAGCAAAAGTAAACACATATATAACGTCACGAAGTCTGTATTCTTGCACATTCGCGCATGAACTACATACCCGTTTTATTTCGTGGTGGTCTTTGTCCAGTGTTTTTGGTAGACAATGAAACTTGAGAGTCGATCAGTGAAAAATGAATGCTACCCAAGCGGCCATCTTGGAATGAACTGCAGACGCTGTCAATTGCAATGACTCTAACGTACCACCGTGCTTATTGTAGCATTCTTGCGCAATTCCAAATACCGTACACAGAGACAAAACACCATTCGATTCGCAGAGCTGAGGAATCGGCGGACCCTAAACGCGGGTCAATCAAATATGATGCGTAGAATCCCGTAGCTCGCTTCTGTTTGTAATCAGCGGTTTGAAAAACGCCGTGTCTGGTGGTTCTTCGGAAACTGACACCGTACCCAAAATGGCTTGGTTCGACCGCCCCGCTCCATCACGTGGTCTCATTCCTTTCGGGTAGCTTGGGAATTAGTGTTGGGGGTATCATCAATAGGGTACCCCATTCGCTGCGTGTCTTTGTTAAGACTTCAGTCATAATATCAACCCCACACAAAAACATCGCAATACCCCTTGGCTAAAGAATATTAATTTGTTTGCTGTGATGCTTTAGGGATTAAAGCCAAAACTTGTTTGTTTTTGATAACGATTTCTTTCTTCTATATGTCTATCTGTCTTTTTACGACATTGAATAGCTTCATGGCAATGTGCTATGCATTCTGAATAAACAAACAAATAAATAAATAACAATAAATAAATAAATAAACAGGCTGGGACGTAATCTGTAGTTTTAAATTTAAAAGAAAACACGGGCAGCGTCTTATATTAACATGTAAAATCTAAGGCAAGAAAAGTCTACACCTAGACGAGATTATGGTCAGGTGTATTTTAAGTCATTTTAAATAAACATCTGTTACAGAGAAACCAATAATTATGCATTATTGGTTATTAACGTTTAACAATAGGATTTACTTTAATAGGATGTTTGAACCAAACTCCTTATATGAGAGGTGCAATGTGTGGCTTAGTCTCGAAGTCATTAAACAGGACGGTCTATTAAGTAAAAACTAATGTTTGTCTAGAAGAGCAAACTAGGACACAGCTGTCGTTTTGAATGTCTCCCAGTTTGTTCTGTTCTTATAACTGCAGCCTAAAAGAAAGTAGGTAATGTAATGAAAAAAATCTTTTTAACAAAGGTCTTATGAACCACTAACTAAAAAGAGAGCAGGTTTATTGCACAAACTTTTAAAGACAAAGCTGCTATCCACGCGCCCTGTTGTTTACTCAAGTTAAAGTCAGTTGTCAGTCTTAATGACGTCGTATTAGTCATGGCGGAGATGTTTGATAACCACTGCAGGGTATTGACCAGCAATATCATTCTAAATCCATCTTGAGGCATGGATCCAAAATGAAAGACGCAACTCAAATAAAACTCGATTTTGCACAGCTCAATTTAGTAAAAATCCTTATTAGCGTCTTGAACGAGGAGCTGCAGACGCATTAGATTCAAATGCGTATAGGCTTTTATGATACTTGTATGTTACTATCGTTCTTTTTTTAGGACGGGATATATGCTTCACACAAAGTGATGCGGCCACTCACTCACATTTTATTTTTAAAGTCGTCCAAATAACCATAACTGCTGCGCGCATGATCACCTGTGCCACTCCGACACCTTACTTGAGATGGAATTCATAACATTTTGTTCAACAGGCAAAAGAAATACTATAAATGTTGTATATAAAACAGCGAAATACTGGTTGGTTTGAGACTGTATTTATAATAATATATGAATAATATATGCATTTTTGTGTTAATAGCAATGCCATCCATAGACTCCCTGACATTTGAATATTTAGAAAGAGCGTACAGCGCTCATTTGTATCTAAATACACTGTAGAAGGAAATTCATTACTGTATATGTGTTTAATTCATCATTACATGTCTGACAGGTCTGCAGGTGTTAATTAGTATACGGGGGATTTTATTTCTCAGGAAAATTGCACCGTTTTGATGAGGATGCAGTTTTAGCGCATGAATAAGCCTATCGTAGTTATAATATTTTAAAAAAACATTCTTTCTTAGTCATTTGAATAACTATTATCTAACTTTTTCCCTACCATATGAACAGGGTTTTGATTGACAGGTTTGCGAATATTTTGCATCCAATTAAACGTTTTGAACCACAGTCAGTCACAATATGAATTCTGAAGAAGGTCGGAAGATTCTGAAATTTCGTCCGGTCTGACGGTCTTTCGGCGAACACGACGGCCTTCCTCCGATACGGACTGCACGCAGTGACGTCATACGCGCTAGCTTTGCTCGGCGAGAACAAAGAAAGCAGTAGGTTTGCGGAAATGCAAATAAAAAAAAACAATGGTTAATGGTTTTATTTCGTTCATCACAGCGACAGAATATTGGACCTGACTTCATGACTAGGACGTATTTTGTCCTTAATTTAGCTTGCTATCGTTTTTCAGCAATCTAACAAACATAGGGATTTCCTGAGGCGTGATAAATGAATGAACGGCTTTTAACTTTCATTATACACTTTCTGACATCACGGCGAAAGTCACAACCAGATGGGCTTTCTGCGTATTATCTACCATAGACCTGCTATAACTAACTGTCAGGACGACTGTTTCATTAGCCCGCCGGCCTGTGTTCAGGTGGTAGGCCAACGCACAGACGATACACAGAACTTTCCTTTAGGAATTTCTAAATAAAATGCCAGTACGTAATCCACTCCAAGTAATACAATCCTATCTGGCGATATTTTTTAAAAGATTTTTAGATTTTCTTTTTCTTTTTTTGCTGTATGTTTGGCTATGTTTTCCTTACCCACCAGTGGTTTCGGCGATCAATTGACTGATTGATTTGTGGCCTAAGTGATAGATGGAGATCAGGACTTCTCCCGCTGACTTTGTTTTGTAATTATCAGATCTCAGAAACACTGGCAAATGAAACAGATGGAATTGCAATCGCTTTGCATGTGTAGCCACTTTAGGCAACACTTTCGCACATAAACACCCAGATAAACATTAATAAGAACAAAACCATGATATTTTATCGGTAAGGAATTATTTATACGCTGATATGATTTCTGTTAACTTATCAATAGCCAGTTAAGCGACAGATGAGGAAGGAGACTTTCACGCGATTGCAAGCGCCTCCTAATTTTCTGAAGCGCATGATGGTCTTTTATTTATTTAACTTATTTTTCCTCACGTTTTCTCACGCATGTTAATCGTCATCTTTAAAAACAAGTAAATAAAATCATTTGTACAGATTTGAAAAAAAAGACCTAAACTGGAAATCAGCATTTTATTTTGGTCTGGTTCATACATTTGAACTGGTGCGTAACTGTCTGAAAAGGTCACACTGTGTAGTTTAGATCACTTAAATCAGTAAGCGGCGAAGGTTCTGTATCAGTGCTTCCTAATTATTGGTTGGCATGCTTTTTAAAACCTTTTTACACCGAGTTATTTTCCTCTGTGTTATATACGATGTGTAAGGTGCATATACATGGGATGTCATTCTTACTCGCAGTATTAACATTTTTTAACATTATTTTTCAAAACACCGTCGCTCAACGTGGAACACACCAATCGATTACAGTGAACAGTGAATAATTAATAAAAAATGTATTAATTAAAAAAGTTTTATTAATTAAACGGTCAATTGCTCATTTATTCTAATGAGGATTACTATTATTATTAATAGTTATGTTGCTGTCAATATTATGATTTATAGCCATACGTGTTTATTAAATGTATTAATGACAACTGAGCAAAAATCGTTAACGGGGAGGAAAAATACAGAAAAAAAAACATTTATAATACTGCCAAACGTTCTTGTGGGTGCTTCAGTTAACATACATTTTTTTCTACATCAAAGCTATTTATGTTAATAGGCTACATATTTTGTGAAACATGGCCTTTGTTCATATTTTAAAAATAGAAATAGGACACTGGTTTACTATAAATACCATCATATTCTGAATCAAATATGGACATGCGATTTGAATAAATAATCGTATTCTTTAAATGTCTTCGGGCGGGTCCTGTTCCACATTACCTTTATTGACGGAATGTAGTATTACACGATATCTTAGAAAAAGGAAAAAAAAACAGGAACAATGCCAAACGAATTTAAACAAGCGCTTGCAACTTAATAAGGAGAAGCGGTCTGTTGGACGGATTAAGCGAAACCTGTTGAATCTGTTTCACTCCTGCTTCTCCGGGTTGATCTGTCAAATCAGTTTTATAATCCGACTGTTCTGGACTGACTTTCTTTCTTAGAAAAGAAGACAGTGTTGTTTGATAGAGGACGGCCAGACCTAAGGCCTTTATCACAGAGAAACTATTCGACCACATCGTCATGTCACAAGCTCTAAATCGGAAAATATATGAATACAACAAATAAAATACCACAGTTGTGCGTATAGATGGGAAAATATTGGCCGTTCATCTTTCATGTTTCCACGCGAATTCCTAATGGACCTGGAATCTGTCCATGTCGTGAGCTTTGAGCTCTTTGTGTGTGTGCGTATAACTAATAGTTTACACTGATATATGTTATTAGCACTAGCAGTTGGGAAAATTTCTTCTTGATTAAAAGTCAAAACGAAAAAAGGAGAAAAATAAACAATAAGCACACAGACGTCACTTCTCGGCTTCGTGAATTAAAGCCACAACATCTTACAATATTTACTCTTCATAGATGTAGACAGTACATATTATTATAAATCATATCAGATCCCACTATAGGCTACACGTCAAAGTGTACTACTGAACGGCACAAAAAGTTTTCCAGTTTGCAAGGCCTGGATTTCAACCGACTGCGGTTGGCAGTTGTAGGCCTCCGGTACCTAGTCGTTAGAGAGTTGCGGGTCGATTGTGCGCATGGCAGGGGCGCCAACGAAGAACGGGGAGGGGGCCAGACTCTTCCCCACCCATGAGTAGCCCATTCAAATAGAAAATGAAAAAAAACAAAAAAAACCGAACACACACAAAACCACTGGACTGCTTTCAGACAGACCGACCATGGAGGAAGAGTTCTGTCCTGCATGAGCCATTTATTTTCGGGGGGTGTTAAATCCACCAGATTCCACAGGTCCGAAAGGATGCCATTGACTGGGCATGGTTTTTATACTGGCTACAGCTGTAGGCTGTAACTGGCTTACCCAGTGTAATTCAGGGTTTTGCACTAAGTGATGGATGTTTGCGTCCTCGGGAAACAGCTCTTTCTCACGACTGATATTTCTTTGTTTTTCGTAGAACGATTAAGTTGTACGACTCGGTCTTGATTGGTTGGTCTGGTGGCGCCCGCGTGTGAAACATGTGGACGTAAGCAGTCAGACGAAGCTTTTCCACGTCGCGAAAGTGGCTACGTCTGATCCAGGGAAAAGCTAGGCTAACCTATAGATGGCCTACCGGCTACCCAGGAATGGACAGTTAATTTTAGGGCTTCAGCAGTAGCCTAGGACGAAATATAAAAAATTAGCAATGACTTCTACAGAGGTCATTACGCTCGTGTTGGTTACTGTCATTTTTTACATTCAACCTATGGCGATAACGGCATGGGATATGGACATGGAATTGTTCGATCTGGTTGAGGAGATTCAACAAACCTTCTACGAATTTATGTCTGTTGATCAAGTAAGATTACACTGTTCATTTGTTTCTCTTTTCCCAACAAAACGTTCTGTAACCTTCGTCAGTACAGAACTGTAGTTTACCTAACGTATCAAGTGAATAGGCTAACTTTTGTATCTTCTGATCTGCTTCTAAGTTTCCGTTTCAGTGGTGCAAATTTGAGCTTGAGATCGACTTTCATTACGGGTTTAACCAAAGCTACGCTATAAGGGCTGTTCCTGTATCGCAGTGGATGTGGACTCGGCGAGCGGCTGCGTAGCTGGGGCCGCCTGCACCGACGCTTCACTTGCGATCGAAGCCTTAAGAAATGCCGAGGCTGTAGGCCTGTTCCGAAAGCGATAGTGCAGCAAACGAACGCAATGTCCGTCTGCAGTGTAGTGTTACCAGTTCAAAATAAGTGTCTCTAGAGTTGTGTGCATTCTGACGGGCTCAGTAATCAGTTTTATTTTGTACCATAAGCGTTCAGATGTTCTGCTTTGGTTATAAAGTCGGTAAATGTAGATTTTGATAGTACCATATTGTCCACTACCATATTGTCTACAGATATCATATGGGTCTTGGGTATGCTATAGTTGGTTAGCTTGTTTGGCTTTTTACTGTTCCGAGCAATGCATAAACGGTCTGGAAATCCTGTAAAAGTAGTGTATGCACACGTATTCATATGCAAACCTGTCTGGACCAGTAGTGGCATGGTTATAATACACTACTGAGATATGTATGCTATAAACAGCAGTCTTGTTGAATCCTGTATATTAAAAGGTTGTTGTCCCACACTTCCTACATCACATTAGCTAATCCGAACCGAGTATCGGCCCGTCAGCCTGACTCCCCGAACCCTCATCCAGTGAAGCTCTTTTACAGGATGCGTCCTCGTCTGAGATCAAGAAGGCGTACAGAAGGCTTTCTCTCATACTGCACCCTGACAAAAACAAAGACAAGAATGCAGAAACCCAGTTCCGACAGGTAAGCAGACATCGCTGCGTTGAGTTGTTCATCATGACTTGCCTGACTCTTCCCAGCTAGAGGTGTGTGTTATATTTACACGGATAATGGTCCCTACGTCACAGCACACATGATGTAACAAGACCAGCTCATTTAAATATGACACACCTCTTTTTGTTTTTTTGTTTTTTTTTAGCTAGTTGCCATCTATGAAGTTCTTAAGGATGACGAAAGGAGACAAAGGTGGGTGATGGTTAACATCTTTAGTTTTGCCTAAAATCTCTCTCCTTGTGTCCTAAGAGAGTTTAATTCCATCCCTAATCTGATATGCTGTGTCTAGATTCTGCCAAATTGTGTTCCATGTGTGTGGAACATCCTGTGTAAAAGGTTTGGCTGTTACAACTCAACTGGCGTCTCCCTGAAAGGTACAATGACATCCTGGTGAACGGGCTCCCTGACTGGAGACAGCCCATGTTTTATTACCGGCGTGTAAGGAAGATGAGCAACGGAGAACTGGCTTTCCTCCTGTTCCTCATCCTCACTGTGGGCCACTATGCCGTCATCTGGTCCATTTACCTGGAGAAGCAACTGGTGAGCGTTAAGCCTCTCTGAAGTGAATCCAGTAGCCAGTCGTTCCAGACGAGTGGAGCGGGTCGGTGCGCCAGCGAGGACGTAACCTTAACCCTGACCCCTCTCCCGTACCTCAGGACGAGCTCCTTAGTAAGAAGAAGAAAGAGAAGAAGAAAAAACAAGGCAGCAAGCTAGCCGAGGAGCCGAAAGCAACCGGGCCGGAGAAAAACGAGAGGTTAGCTGTGTTAGCCGCCGTGGGTCACGTGGCTGTAGTCGAAAACACGTGAGCGCATTGTGCCAAGCCTGGGACGTTTCTATGATAATAGTAATAATTCAGGTTTGCAAATCACCTGATGTTTACTCTGTTGATGGTGATCACAATCACTTATGCTAACTAAGCACACCTTGGAATCCTTTGTGAATACTTAGAGTTTCCACCCCCCTTTTTCTTTTCTTTTTATTTCTTTAACATTTCTTTTTAGATCAGACAAACCACACTGGCATGATATTTTGCCACTCAAGCTCACTGTCTGGCTGTTCCACTCTTTGAAGTCACTTCCTCATGCCATACAGGTACCTGCCCCGCCACAACAAGGCTTCAGTCGCCATGCACTCATGCTGCACGCCGGTTCGGCGTAATCCGAGAGAGGGCGAGGATGGGTTGTTTCGGTTTCACGGTCCGGGGTTTGTTTTACTTTCACGTTTTGGTTTCAGGATGTGAAGCAGTACTACATAGATTACAAAGAAATGAAGGCGAAAGAGCGGGAGAAGGCCGAAGAGCTCGCAGAGCAAGAGACGCAGCAAAGTAAGTCCTCGAGATGTTTACGTTAGAAAAGCTTTTCTTTTTATGGCTTTCTCCAGCTGCCGTTCATCATCAGCATGGATTTCTGTAAGCACTGTATGTATGTATCCTAGCTATAGATTAACGCTGCTCTCCTGGCTAGTTTATTACTTGTCAGCAGCTCTCTCCAGAGGGGTTTTTAGAGCTTCCTTATGACTGTCACCCTCCAAGTTCTTTCCTCTCTAGACATTTTCATATTCACTCCTGAAGGCATGATCGCCACACAGTAGATGAATTAAATGGTTTTTTTTTTTTTTTTTTTTTTGGAAGAGAACATGCAGTAATATTTGTGGTTCTGTGCAGGAGAGAAGCGTCCTAGGGTGAAAAAACCCAAAATGGAGTTTCCAGTTTACGAGGCCAGCGAGGCAGCGTACGTGCCGACATATGACCAGGGAACGTCCATTGAGGACGTTGAGGACCAAATGGACGATTGGCTGGAGGACAGGAAACAGCAGAAAAAGAAAGTGAGTCCATAGAGGTTGATGGGGGGGAATTCCAACTGGACAGAGCTCTTGGACAAATGGCTTGGAGGTTTTTGGAACCAGTTAGCTTACGTTCTTCTTGTTCTTCAGACTCCTGAATGGTCAGACGAAGATCTGAGTCTGCTGACCCGCAGCATGGTGAAGTTCCCTGGAGGCACACCGGGCCGCTGGGAGAAGATCGCTCACGAGCTGGGCAGATCTGTTGCTGATGTGGGTGTTTGAACTGTGCACATGACATTTAAACATTTACAGCTTTGCTGTAATGGTGGATTGGTATTAAAATCAGCAGTTAAAAGTCTTCATTGGTGTTAAAAGATAAGCAAGTATTGGAATTAACTGAAGGAGAAACTCTCCAAAGAAACTCTCACACATGACTTCACAGTATACCTCCCAAACAACGGATCTTCCTCTACCCACCTGTTGTGTAACATTTTTAGTACTATTGATGAGTACTGTTAATCACTACTGTCCAATATCTTAATATATTGAATATAGCAATTTCATTGTGAAATCTGTATATTATACAATACCAGTACCCGTTACCCACTGTATATGACCATGCAGTATTTAATATGTAGTAATCTATACTGTATATAACTCTACTACTTGGCAGTATAATGTGCAATAACCCACACATAATACACTATTTATATTTTTGTAAATGTATATAGTAGCCCAGAACTGTGCACCTTACCACCCTTGTTTCATTATTTCTTGTTATTATACATACGTTGCACTGTAAAAGGATTTGCTCTTAAGCTTATTGTGTATAGTGACAATAAAAGGCTTATAATAATTATTATAATGATTGAGAAGGATTCTGTGATAAATGGCACTTGTGGCTATAAATAATGAACTAGGAATGAATGGGGAAATATTGTTTAATGAACTTGGGAATGAACGTTTTCCTTTTGTTTTTGCAGGTTACAGCAAAAGTAAAACAAGTCAGAGACAATGTCTCTAACACATCAGGTATGTGTGTAAAGCATTCATTCTGAGAAACTTCACTGGGAAGGAAATCCTGATTACTGATGACAGGACCTTAATGGGATCTCTCTTCCTGCTCCCTGTCAGGTTTGGTGAAGCTTTCCGAATTAAAGAGCTCGGTGGGTGTCGGAAAGAGCTCCAGGGTAGTCGTCGTTCCCGACAGCCTCATGACCCAGCGTGAGGATGTGGGGCCGTCACCCTCCCCAGAGGAGCCCGACACTCCTGAGGAGCAGGATGGTAGGAACGTGAGGAGGCGAACAAGGAAGCCTGGGGCCTCCGTGGCGGGGGCTGGAGACGACAGGGTCAAGGGGCGCCGGCAGAGAGACTTTGACCCCTCAACCGTGGACGAGGACAGCGAAGACGAGAGAAAGGCCCCACCCACCAACGCAACCCCCAGGGAGAAGCCCAGCTCTGCTGATGATGTCTGGACCCAGAACCAGCAGAAACTCCTGGAGCTCGCCCTGCAACAGTACCCCAGAGGCACCGGCGAACGCTGGGATCGGATCGCTAAAGTGGTCCCTGGGAAGAGCAAGGTGAGCTGATGCCCATCAGTAAATGATCTGGCTAGATATGAGCATCCGAGTATTACTCAAATCACTGGAACATTGATGTAGTTATCAAGACTGTACACAAAGTATTGCCTGATGGTCTGTTAATGTAGCTGACCAGTGGATCTGTAGGCAAGTGTGTGTGTGTGTGTGTGTGTGTGTGGTATAATTACTCCATTTTATAGTACAGGAGAGACGAGAGCATCTGAGATAACACCTACCAGTAACGTTCAGTAGCTCTCTGTCAATTTTCCATTTCCAAGTCTTTTTTCCATGCCACAAGTGCAACATTTAAACAAATATTTTTCCACCTAATTCCGATCTGGTGCATCCATGCTGCATGGTTGATTATTGTGGAAATCTTCTGATGCATTTCTAGTAGGGTTGGGTGGAATAAAACCAGTTTACCAAGTTTACACAGGGCAGTTGTTTGGACAGTTAATTAATCTCTTTATGTAGTTGTTAACATAATCCTTAGTAGAAGCATTGATTATCATTTCTTTTATTTGTTTGTATTTATTTTTATGATGCTGCTACTTGTCATCTCTGTGCTCTCCTCAGGAGGAGTGTATGATCCGTTACAAGCTGCTAGCAGAGTTGGTTCAGAGGCGCAAGCAAGCGAAGAGCTGACGGCCTGAGCTCCACCGACCCTCCGAACACTCACCCCCACCCCCGTCATCTCCGTCACGTGCCTTAGCTCTGTCCACATGGTGCTGGACGTTTACCACGTCTGCTGCCCGGACGCCTGCCGCGTGCCACAGCGCCTGGAAGAGACCTCCCTGTGACGGGCATCACCTGAAAACGACAACTGTGCCGAAAAATCGGATTTATAATTTATTGGACTTTCTAATTTTTTTTTTTTTTTTACTTTCTGCGCACCAGGGTTCCTTTGCGCAATTTTAATGTATGAGGAACAGGAAGTCCAAGTTTTTCTCTTTTTTTGGGAAGATGTTCGTTTGTCATCTTGGAATCTGGAATATGTCATTTCTTTTATCTGTTCGTCACATGCTAATAAAATTATAAAGCATTTATGGTCAACTGAGTTGTACTGAGGGGGGTGTGTGTGTGTGTGTTTGTGTGTGCGCGCACGCGTGTGCGGGGGGGTTACTGGTTCACAGTGTGGGTTATCACAATGATGGCAGCTTGTGACCTTTTGTAAAACAAACACAAATTTAGCACTATTTGGAACCTAAAACAAAGCTGTGTACTACATGTGGATCCAAATAGCACATGTTTAAGAACAGACTATGACCCTGTAGTAAACCTTTAAGCTGCTACTTAAATAATGCAGTGATGTAAAAAAAAAAAAAAAGTGATTTCTGTCTGAGAATTATTGCTTTGGTAGAAATATGTTTCTTTCTAAGCAGCAGTGTGTGAAATCTTACTCGAAATGAAGTGAAGCACTAAAATCGTGGTGGTTGACCACACAAATAGATTCGACTAAGCTTAATGATTTTGTGCAGAATATCTAAATATATATAAGGTGTAGATGAATTTAAAAAAATGTTCCCTCATCTTTTTCTCTCAGTCATGCCAACACAGTTCACAATTTGTTTGTGCAACACTGAACAATAACATAACCGTGTCATAGTAACTATAAATCCATATCATAGTAACTATAAATCCATATCTTGGCATCTTGCGTTTAAATGCACAGTAGCACAAAAAAATCCCATAAATATGTAAAAAAAAAAAATTGACTAGAAACGGAGGTGGGATTGCTTGAAAGCTTTTACAGAAATCATTTATGAACATAAATGTTTTAGGGCACCCACTAAGTTTAAACTGCAAACACAGCAATAATAATTTAGCCACAGCACAAGACATGCTTTTTAATTCATGAGCTGAATAACATGCATCAGATGCTAAGATGTTGTTCTCTAGTTCTCCATGACTGAAGTTTTTTTGTTTGTTTTTTTGTTTTGTTTTGTTTAACCACCTTTCATATCTGTGCAATGTAAAAACTAAATTCCCGGAAACCAAACCCACATCCTGTGCTTCTGACTCGAAGAATAATATAAATGGTTCGAATGACAGTATATAAGCAGGCTTTGAATTATGATAACAGCATTTTCTTCTTTGACAAAGCAGCCAGATTAGATAAAAATGTGATTTTTTTTAACTTCAATATAAATCCATTCAGACAAGTACATTTACGTTCTGAGGTGAAATTTATTCCCTCTCTTTGAAATGTGGAGGGGGGGGGACAGGTTGGAAAAACACAAACGCTGTTTTGGTTTCGAATTCCTTTCAAAAGTTTCCCATCTTATACTTGATCATACTTCATTGCTGTTCTAACCCGTCTTCCTGTCCGACTCTGCGAGCTTCTTTCAGCCATCGCATTTTCATCACCATGAGCTGCTTGTGCAGGTGTGTTATCAGGAACAACATTGCAATGTCCATCATCCAGATTACGAACAATACGTATCGAAACCATTCCTGGAAAAAACCTTAGGATAGAGAGAAAGGTTAAGACAAGGCACTAAAATGTACAGTGCTTTTGTCTTTCTGGGACAAAATTTGTTATGAGACACTACCCATTACATCTTACTTAAACCATTTCAAAATTAATTACCAGCTCATTGATAGAAAACACAAGCAATGACTCCCACTGCAGAGTTCAGCAGTTGGATACGTTACTGTTTATACTCAACATTAGGAGTATATATATCATTTAACTTACCATATATATCCATGTCCGACATGCCTCTAAGTCAATAAATTAAAAAACAATACATTCTTAATGTCACTGGTAATATGTACTAAACCTTTAAAAATTTCATTTAAAAAACTTAAACTTTACTTACAGGATTCTCCAGTAGGTGTAGTTCAGTAAATATCATGAGTCTAAATATGAGTTTTGTCAGAACCACTCAACCCCTGGCCAAGGGAGAGAAAAAGAGAAGTGGTTTGAAGAGAGGCCCACACAAGATGATGCTTCTTGTTCCTCTTTCCTCTTGACCGAGCCTCATCGCGAGCCTTGGTCTAACTGCATGCCTGGGCAACGAAATTATGCCTCGTTCACTCAGAATTCAGCGTGCAGAAGTGTGAGTGAACGAGCACTTTTTATGTGTATTACATAAAGTAACATATCTCTAAATTAGTGGTTTAGATGACGTAACATGCATATTGATTTTCTATATATGGTAGTGATGCAGCCTTGACAGATAA
Organism: Tenebrosternarchus preto; assembly: GCA_025802075.1. Taxonomy (NCBI): domain Eukaryota; kingdom Metazoa; phylum Chordata; class Actinopteri; order Gymnotiformes; family Apteronotidae; genus Tenebrosternarchus; species Tenebrosternarchus preto. Next base: position 20,651,866 of record JAOYMR010000003.1, on the reverse strand, counting down.
GGTAAATCCATAGAATAACAGTTAACATTTCCATTTAACATGCATATTTGAATATTTAAATATGCCCCTCGATTTTACCGAAAGACGAATGCCTATAACAACGATAATAATGTTTAAGTTACATAGCATCTTTCTTAAAACCAGTCACTTTACAATGCAACAGCATTCAAAGACAAAACAAACTGTTGAAAGAGGTGGGTCTTAAGAAGAGACCTTCATACAGAGAATGCCATTTGATAAATACCTATCTCAACAAATTTCTATACGGGGAAAAAAAGTACCGTAACGATTCGTTCGGAGACCAGCAGGTGTCACCCGTGCTCCTCGTGCGGCAGTCAAACAGCGCTGTGGGAGGCAATTGGCGCGCGTGAGATTGTTAGCTAATGTAAATGTTGGGTAAAACAAAACAATAGGGTTTTAGATTTGTTCAATATTTAATATAAATTACGAGGAATAATAATTAATGCTTGTGTCGCAAGATTTGGTGAATACGTAGCGGGGCTATTCAAGCTGTACTATTTTCATTATTGGTTTTAGGTTGTAAATAGTATTTCAGTCTAGTTCCCGGAGGGCTATAACGTTCTGTCCATGTTAGTTTACCTTGTGGCTTTGGTAATGAACGCACTGGCTGGGTCATGAAAAGGTAGGTTTTCAGCAGGTTGAAACCGTGGTTCCTTGTTCAGATACAAATCGCGTTCGTTAGAATATATTGAAGTATATTTCTAATCCTAAATTACCCTGAACAATCTCACCACGGTGTGGATGTGTAGGTCTTCTCCATATGGAGACTTATCTACATATTTATTTATCTACATATATACATCTCTTGTTGAACATATATACTTTTGCTTACCTAATGAATGTACCTAATGAAACTAGAGATAAGATTATTTATTCCCTCACGTGCCCTGCACGTGGAGCAAGTCTTGTATCCTCATCTTGACACGCCCAGTGCAGTTCACAAGTAATTGCACAAGTCTCGCGTTTTTTGTTGTTGTTTTGGAAGTACCTAGGACAGAGTGGGGAATGGACCCCAGCTAGGCTGATTACAAGGCACTGGAGCAGGAGACTCCGCCCTTGCCTTTCACACAGGAGAGTACACTCATTCATCTCTCGCTTATCATGCGCGCGGGCGCGCGTGTGTGTATTCGCGGGCGGGCATGCGTGCACGCACACTAGCCTGTGTTTTGTTCGTGGTCCGAGTGGTGCCTGGTCATTTATAGACACACAACCTTCCCTTCAAAGGAAGAACGGCAGACTATCTGGTGTAGTCTGTGAGCATCACAGACAAACAGCACGCTTACTATAAAGGACTGTAAACAAAAGTCTTTGAGTTAATTCACTCAGAGACACTTTGCTCGTCTTTAAAGGAACAGTACATCATTTTAATGACCAAAAATTTGCAATCAATAAGAAATATTATTAATTATTTTTACATTGTAATTGAAACGTCCAGGTTACTAGGTGTCAGTATAATGGCTGTTTCCTAACGTGAAGAAAAATAATTGGAAAATGGCTTATTACTGCTTTTTCTATACTAAATCTGTTTTAAACATGGTTGCTTATATGTGTGGAATCTGCTCTGTGGGGTATGAACTAGCTCCTTCCAGGATTACGGTTTGATTCTTCATCTCATCTGCGCTGCACTTTACAGACAAAATTTCAAAATTAATAAATTACTTTCAAAAATATTATTTGATACTTTTTGGTGGTAAAAACGACTTATTGCTCCTTTATGTATTTTGTAAACAAAAACACTCTGGGACCCTGAATGTCAGGTGACCACATAAGACTCCATACATCAAACTTCTTGCATATGTCTAAGAAAAATTGTTCACCATATATCACAATGATACTTTGCCAAAGTTCTGCCAAGATTGTACTCTGATGTTAAAGTGCCATGAGAAAATATTTATCCAGTCTGGTTTTCTACATCCTTGCATTTTATAGCGTATTATTCCCACGATTTTTGCCATTTGCTGTGGCGAGTAAAAACAGGAGCGGAGAAAGTTAGAAACCAAATCATTTGATTGCTTTGGGTTTAAAACATTTGAATATGAAACCACCTGGGGAAAACTGCTCTCTTTGGGGAAATCACCTACTCACTTTATTTGAAACGTTTAACGACTGTCAACACCTTGTACGTTTTTGTCAGGGACCGTAGCTTTTATTCGTATTTTGTGTTATCTGTTCTACAACTCCACCATTGGTTTGGCCACGGTCCACCAGGTCCACCAGGGCTACATGTATAAAACGCACCTGAACGATAATGAGTGGGTGGTGAGAGTGTGCCCATGATAGGTGTTTCCACTAAAGTGGCTGTTAATGTGCTGTGACACTTGGGAACTGTAAAGTGTAGCATTGGTTTAGATGTCAACAACAGCTATGTTAAAAGCTCTTAGGAATAATGCAGGTCTGTCTGTCCATAATGGAATATAAAATATATAAAGGTATGACTGGGTAATTTATTGTCCTTAAACCCACTCATTTTGTATAGATGAAACCGTTCCTGGACAGAGAGGTTGGCGAGAATTTCTCCAAAACTGTGGAAAGTGCAGATGAGTCACTACACAAGATGGTGGTTGCCGTTAAGACTGGATTTTAAGACAGACCTTTGGTTTTTATATATGCAACTGCAATAAACATAAAAACTCATGAATGTTAATGCATGTAGAATTGAATTATTTCAGAATCAAAATCATGTGAAACTCAACTCATAAGCTAAAGCAACATATCTGGCATTCATGCATTTAATGGTTAATTTATTAGTAGAATCGCCAGTTGGAGAAAATGAAGGCTGTGGAGGAAACATAATAAAACAGTTCAAGTACTATTCATATACCAATCAGGATCATTGATCTGCATTGTCTGATTTGTTGGATATTATTCTTCAATAGCTTAATTTTACACATACAATCTTATAAAAGATCATTATACTAACTATGATGTATTCTGACATTTATAATTATGATCCTGCTTTGCATGACAATATGAAAACTATGTATTTGTATATATATTTCATGCTAAAAGTATTGTTACAATGCTACGTAATGTTGGTGGAAAAAAAAGTACACTGTTAGAATGAAAGTTTGTGTGTGTGTATGTGTGTGTGTGTGTACATGTGCTTGTGTGTATCACGGGTTCCTCCAGCGATTGTCTGCATGAATCAGACATCTAAGTAATGCTGTGTGCATATCACATGGCACTGATGAGGCGGCTACAGAGACAAGCGTGTCGTGATACAGAATACCACTCACTGTATGCATGTTCACTACGATCAGGTATTTAAGATGTAATCTACATGTTTACTAGTTCTGCTGGATAAGGTATTTAAGGCGTTATCTCCTACTTGTTCACCAGGTCTGCTGGATAAGGTATTTAAGGCGTTATCTCCTACTTGTTCACTAGTTCTGCTGGATAAGGTATGTAAGGCGTTATCTCCTACTTGTTCACCAGGTCTGCTGGATAGGGTGATTTTAAGAGGTATTTGGCTTCACCACCAAGTCCCCTGTGTTTGATTAGAGCCTTTGTCTTGGGCCTTCATCCTCACATGGAATGTAAGTGGGGCTTCTCATCACGCATACCGCAGGCTTCAGGAATGCAGGCTCGTCCAAGGCCCCATTTTGGCTGCCTCTTCTCCATGTAGTTTGGCTCCCGTCCACAAGAACCTCCCTGGACCATCTCCCTCCCCCTTAGCAGAACACACAGCTCAGTTCTTAACAGCAGCTGTGAATGCGGAAATGTATCTGATTTGTCATAATATCCTGGACCGTTTTTATTATTATTATTATTATTATTCTGTTATTGTCTCATTATTATTATTATTGTCTCATTGCTCCTTTTTAAAATTGTTTTTATTTCTGTCCATCATAAACTATCAACGCTTTAAGGTGATGGAACCAAAATGAAAATGATCTAAACAAAAGATTAAATGATGGTGGCCATGATTATTCATGAGGCAACAGATTCCTCACTCCTGCACTGGACAGATGTTGAGGAACACAGAGAGCGGGAAGTGATGACGTACAGAACGGGTCGTATTACAGCACAACTTTAGGAACTGTAATTGTGTGCTACTGTCCCGAAGCGAAATACGGAGCTTGTGAAGAGGAGAGAAGGTACACTGAGAGCATCCGGCACATTTTTCCTTTCCAGAGCATGAGCGGTCCCGAAGAAGCCTGTTTTAGCGCCTAAACCACATAGGTGTGTTGGGTCAACCTCAGTGTTAAACACAGGATGTGTCTTCCTAGCGAAATCAACACCTGTGTCAGTGTAAATAGTTGATGGCGTGTTTAGGAGCCGTGGTATCAACAGACTGCACAATGAGTGGACGGCTGTTGCATTTTCGGTAAACACTGCCTTTTGTCAGTGCATATGCCGTATCACACACATGTAGTCGCTGTTGATTGACACGCATGTTAACGAAACAAGATTTTGGTTGACAGCAACATGATGCTTCCTGAAGCACGGCTCTGGTTGCACCCAAAGCTGCTAGGCCTTTTATTCTTATCAGGAGCTTCTTGGCAGAGACTTAAGCATCAGCTCTCAGACCACTTTTTCCAGAGCACTAACGATAAGATCATCTTGAAATGCTAGAAGACATTGACCTTTGAATGCTTTTACTAACAAGTAAAGATTGTTTTCAGCATTACGGAAACTCCAGGTTGAGTAATGGAACATCTCATTATGGGATGTGTTGCGATGTGTGGACAAAAGGTTACATTGTTTCCCAGCATGCAAATATCAAGTCATCCTGTTACTATTTTTATCAGGTACTATAATAAAAAAAAAAACAAAAAAAAAACATGACTTGATGTCAGCTAGCAATTTTGTTTTGGTAGCATATTCTAAATTATCCCTCAAAATAAAAAAGGTCTTGGTCACATTTATTGGAAATGTGTGTCTTGAATTCGGTTCACTCCCTTGTCCCATCTTCTCCTGCCTCGTCCTCTGTACAACCTCTTCTAGTGCCCTGTCCAAGCCTTCTAGAGCCACGTCTGATCCCCGATGCTTTCGGACGACCAGTCCCCAGTCCAGTTCTGAGTTCCGTTCCTCCATCCTTTTGTTCCCTTCGGATCCTTCACCTGTCCTCATCTCAGTTCATACTTCGGTTCTCGTCTAGGCTCCTGCTCCACCCATTGTCTCAGATCGTGTTTCCACTCCTGTCTTGAGTCCTGTTTCTGACCCTGTAGTTTTTGTCTCTGTCCTCATTTGTCTTGTCGCATTTCAGGAGCTGCATGTTAACAGGGGGTGGTTCTATCATGGTTTTCCACTCTGGCATCGCGGTTTCCATGGCACCCAGCACAATGTACTCTTTGATTTGTTTTAGTTTCTCCACTCTTGTCCTGTCCTTTGAATTCACACTTATTATTGGATCCTCTCATTGACCTGTTTATTTATTTCCTGTCTTCATTAATGAACAGCTAGGGTTGACACCTGACGAAAAAGGGGACAAGTCTGGGGGCTTTTGGGACAATGTTGACGTATTTTCCTAACTTTGTCCTGAAATAAGTGTTAAAGGTTGACCCTATTCTTGACACTGTTTGCTGTTCTGACATAACTGTACCTGACGTATCATTTTTTATATTACATTATCAAATGGGTTCCAGTCGTGGAGTTACTCGAACGAGGACACACTCCAAATGAGACTTCGCCGCTACTCAAACCAAATCTGTCCTACGCTGAGCCTTCCGAAAGATGGCAGCTTCTCTGACTCCCCATTTTTCAATGGTCAAAAAGCCCGGTGACATTTTTCGGGCTGGATTCTAAAGAGACTCGTCTGCTCTGCTGAGATCCCTTTCCTATGAATAAAATATGGACCACGCCTCAGATGAAGCGTGCCCTTCTCCGCTATCCGACTAAACGCTGTTGTACTGTGATCCAAGGGCCTTCAAATCAGCAACATTTACTTTAGATAGAGTGCTTGGGTGAGGTCGTTTTGATGTCTTACTACAAAAGGTCATTGTTTAAAGCCTAAACATTCCTCCTGTTGAAAGGTCTGCATACATATGTAAGCATGAATTTACTAACTTAAAATTATTTCAAGTTAGCAAATTTGTCCCATAAAGCTTACTAAGGAGATCTTCTTCTTGTTCAGCTCTGTGTGGTTCATTGTATAAGATCATGTAGCCTGCCCCAGATAAACAATTCAAAGAGTCTTGTAAAGAGACCGAAACCCGAGGGTAAAAACAATTCAACTTCCTCTATTCAGCTCATGGTCATGGTAAAACGGTTTACTTCCTTGAGCAGCGCAGGCAGCTATTCGAGAATTTGGAGTTTTACAGTCTATTCCAGCACCCACTCTCTCCTTTTTTAAAATCTTGATAAATATTCTGAGACAACAATTGAACAATTAAGGTATGAGTCATTTTGGTCAAACTCTACTTCACATAGTGAACCACGGTATTAAATGTTTATAAAGTAGTGTTTAGAAATACTCTAAAGGCAATATGATTTTGGTTCTTGACTCTGTATTCTCCTACTGATGTGCATGTACAGACTGGCCGGCCATGTCGCGATGGTGATGTAAGGATTTTAGTGGGTGAATGCTTCAGGAAACCTACCGTTTGTTGACTGAAGCACCTGGGAAAACGACCTGCTGTGACCTGTCTCTCCACCTTGTTCCTTCGCTAAATCACCTCCGGCTGCCAGCCGGGTGTAGGTGACGCTCGAGTGCTACGTGGGACAGCAAACATCCTCAAAGAGGAAACAACCAAGTCTGGCTTGCTTTATACCCTGTAGATTATCACTTTGACACTCTCAGGACCCGAGTGTGGGGCGAGATTCTCAGTCCTCCCCAGAGGGGGACATGTTCTGCTTCTTTAAATAAAAGTTGCATGATGATTTGCAACACACAGCTGTCTTCGCTCTTTTATTCTACATGCTTGTTTGAGCTAACTGAAAAATCATTGGTTCTGATGTATTTATTGCAAGATTTAAAGATGTTACTGGATAATATGCTTTATGGTTAATAACTAAACAATAAGTTAGGAATTAAGATGTTAGTCCTGATGCCTTTCAGAAATTCACAGGTTGCTGATGATCACGCAGATTTGGTTCCTATGATTTTGTGATCTCATTTTCTGACTTTACAAGTTTACAAACACTGTTTGAATGCAGCCTATACTTTATACTAAAACTGGTGAATTGAGTCAAGATTGTGTTTGATTGGGGAAATCGCCAAAATGCACTGAACTTTGACCCCTCGGGATGTCTAGAGCCAAATTAAAATGTATTTAAACAGCACTTTTTACAACACGTCACAAAGCCGCTTCACAAATGTGTGCTGAGCACAGCCAAAGAAGGCAGCGTCAAGGAAAAACACCCTGGGCATCAAATTGGCTTTAAACTCTGTGTGCCTTGAAGGCATTTATAATATTGTGATTTTCCTAATAAAGTGATTGGTGGGTATACAACAAACAACAAGGCTGAATTAACAGTACTTCCTCTTTGAATCTAGGCTTTACCCAGAAGCTCAGCAGCGTTCAATTTGTGCAAGGGGTTGTGACCAAATCTTCATCCATTTTCTATGGACATCGACAGCTTGATTCTCAGAGACCCTGTACACTGAAACATGCCACTGCTAATTTCATGCTGATACCTTGTGGTTGTTTTGTATTTCTGCTCTCATTTCAGAGACAACGGTGAATTCTTTTCCTTACACTCGTAATATTGTCATTGACAATGACTGAATTAAGACTTTCAGTAATAAGAATACAATCTGACGTGTGTCTTGAGAAGCTTCTTGAATTGCTGCTCAGAGGTAATGCCAACTGCACTAGCCAGGAACTGTCTGATGCCTCTTTCATGGCAATCATCCTCTTGATTGCTCTGCAGCTGTGTTGTCTGAGGGAGAGACAAATATTACATTCACTCACTTGCTCTGTAACTCTAGGCCACAAAAGCCAGGCCTGACCTTCCCTTTGGTAACTGTTTGTAAGTGTTCAAGATGACACTTAACCAGATCTAATGCTCAATTGACCGGGATTGGAAGGGTCAGTGGCGTAAATTGCTTGGTCATTGTGGGTGAACAAGGTAGCCAACAGCACAGACACAGAACAGATTAGACAATGCCTTGAGAGAGTCTTTCCCTTTCTTAGAATTTAGGAGAACCTTGAACAAGCCATGTCACCATTCAGTCGGCCACACAGAAGCATTCATATGCTACTGCCTCAGTTTCTCTCATGGTCAAAGGTACACTGTATGGACAAAAGTATTGGAACACCTACACATTACATCTACAGGAGCTTTTATGACATCATGCCATTCTAAATCCAATAAGCATTCAAAGGAAGTTGTTGATCCTCCCATTGCAGCTATAGAAGCTACCACTCTCCTGGGAATGCTTTCTACCAGACTTTGGAGTGGGAATGTGGGAATTTTTGCCCTTTCATCCAGAGAAACGTTTGTGAGGTCAGACACTGATGTTGAACAAGTTTGTGTTCTAGTTCATCCCAAATGTGTTCGATGTGGTTGAGTTCAGTGCTGTGTGCAGGCACAGTCAAGTTCTTTCACACCAAACTCACAAACCCACCCAGTCATGCCTTTATGGACCTTGCTCTGGGGTACCTGAAAGCTTCCGTTTTTCAATAATACCACTCACACTTTATCGTGGAAGATGTAGGTGAGAAGAAATGTCATGAACTGACTTGTAGTAATGATGGCAACCGATTACAGTACCACACTCGAATTCAGTGAGCTCTAGAGAGAACCACCCATTATTTCAAAATGTTTCTAAAGGCAGACTACATGCCTACATGCTTGATTTACTACACCTGTGACAATGGGACTGAATGAAACACCTGAATTCAATTTCCAGTACTTTTGTCCATATAGTGTATTTCCAATGCTGGTTTTCTATTAGCGAATTAATTGCATTTGCCATTAGTGGGTTGTTGCCACTAGATAAATGATCATTAATGACATTTTTTGCTGGTAAAGAAGAATGTAATACACTCAGCTTACTGGTTTTCTGTGAAATAAATTTTGATAGCCCTCCCAGAAACTCAGAACCAGGCTCAGACATGTCTTTGCATGTATTTCTGTCTTCCGCGATGTAAATAGCACAAATCACACAGTGCAAAAGGAATCTTGTGCTTTGTTTTTTTACTAACACATTTATGGGTAGTAATTCCTTTTGCTGTATGAACCCACCCACAGAACAGCTGAGATTTCATTCAAAACAGAGGAAAATCTTTAATGGATTTCAGCTACAGTAAAAGTCCCACGTCTCAGGCAGGACTGCCCTCATTTTCTTTGAAGCACATGCACAAACAAAAACCATAATGTTCTGTAGACCTGATTCAAATTGCGCTTACGTGTCTTTGATCCGTATGCAAATCATGATATAGAGCGTGCTGTTTTTAACGGAACACCTATAAAGAAAAACATACTAGATCTGGTTAAAAAAAAAACCTGGGCTCCCCAGTACACCGTTTATGAATTAGAACCGACTTGCACTGGAATGTAAACAGATGCATGACTTGAGCACATAATATTGATTTTTCCAGATGAATATACCCGCTATTGATGGCATAATTAAGGCATGGTGAATATCCAAGGTTTAATAATGGAAACCAAGCAAGATTTGGTTACTCATGTTACCGCTTTGCCAGGTGGGAAGCACTTAAATGTTGCGTCTGTCATGGTATCACTCGTGCTAAATTCTGGTGACAAATCTTATCGGTTTAATTTTTAATTACATTTGCATGTTATTTTGCAAACAGGAAACGAATGTAAAATCAAAACAACTATTTAAGTTTGTGTAAGTAGTTTTATATACAGTGTATTTACAGTATTACAGTAATATATATATATATATATATATATATATATATATATAGTATTACGTTGTATCCTCTTCTCTATTACAACCGCGTTTTATTTAGACAACCTGCTGGATGTAGTGACTCATATTAAATATTTGCCCTGCGTTCTCACCACGTGAATAAATGGTACCTGGTCGCTTAAGGTTACACCAAGGCAGCGTAAAATTCTGCCCGTTCAGAACATACGAGTGTAAGAGAATCTCGTACAGAGAACCACCTACACGCACTTACTGTAGAGACAAATTACTCCAGCGCGTTAGGAGTGAAATGTTTGTTTTGGTGTGTTGGTTTGCACTGTTTTACCCTTCGAACGACATATGGCATAATATGACATTTTTATGAATATATTACAGGGTCAGTATCTCGGAAGACTGAGTCCTTGTTCGCATCAGCAATGATTAGAGTCGGTGTAGTCTAGTAAAAGTAGATGATGATACGAGACGATGACACGAAGTCATTTACATGTGTCCGTGAGTCCAGAGACGGTTTGTGTACACACTGCTCGAATATGAGTAAATTATGTTAGACGCCTGTTCCACATTACCACTTCTGACATTAACCCATTGGTCTACGACTTCGATGTAAATCTCCTAGTGGTTGGGTGCCCAAAGCCTTCGGAAGCAAGTATGAATGAGGAGCCATTCCGATTGCGAAAGAGGCACTGAATTATACATGGGCCAGATCCGGCAGACTTGAATTCACACCTAGCCGACAGATTCTACAGCGACGGCGGTGCCCGCACTTACTTTGCTGAGAGTAGCGGAGGTGCTTGATGCTATGTAGTTCTGCTAAGTTTTTATATACGCGCAGTTAAACGGAAGAAAAACGGCGGAGCTCCGATGCGAGCTTAAAGTAACATAAAGCCTAATGGATACGTCCAAATCAGTGCTCGTTCTTTGTTTAACTTGTTTGCTTGGACCGGTGAGTATTCCGCACACAGTCCGTTTTAGAAAAGGATTCAATTAAGTGAACAAGTGTCGATATTTGCAGTTTTGTATTGCGGGTATGAAGTCAGGATATTTCCAGTGTTACAATCGGCGCGTACCTTGTCTGTCAGCAAGCGTTTGCTGAAAGTAGACTTCGCTGTTGTAATTATTATTATTTTAATTCGCCACTGCCATTTTTCTTTTTCCAGTGTTTTGTCGTCCGCATAGCATTATAAAACACCGCGAGTAGCCTACTAATGATTACAGGTTTGAGTAAAATATTGCACGGATTAAATCGACCCACGGTTAACTTTGTCCGAACGGTGTGTTTTACCTTTCGAGACAAGGTGAGTTTAGGAGCTGTTATGTTGTAGAGCAGTGCGCTGTCGCGTATCTGTCTGTCCGCTCAGAGTTGCTCGGTGACAATTCAACAGACTGATACAAATTGTTGGGTAAAGCTTTCTGGCGCTGAAGTCTTATTCCAGTTTAAAAGAGTTTACGTTTTACTACTGTACGGAATTTTCCAGTAATAGCTCATGTTAATCTGATAGAGGTAAAATATTTAATCAGTACGCAACCCAATTTAATGTTTTTTTATTATTATTATTATTAACTACATAGGTATATTCTAGATACAATATGTAAAATAATTTAAAGTACTAAGAGCGCTGTAACAGTACTCAACAAATGAGTTTTGAGAGACTAATTCCCAGATCTGTAATTAGTAGACCTTCAGTGAGGCCTGTGGTGCAGATAGAGCAGTCAGGGTCACGTATGTATATATGAACATGTTTGTATTCTGGGAACAGGAGGTGACATTTTACTGGATGTTACTGAGAGCTTACTGTTATATCAAGTTCCATAAAACCTGTAACTCAACATGTCATTGATTGATCGATAAATATTGAATGGTGTGCATTATTAATGGAATGTCTTATTTAAACGTTAAATAACAGAAATTCTAGAGCATTAATGCAAATTAAGCAGTTTATAATATTTTTTTTGTTTGGATATGTGAACTATAACGAAAGTTTTCCCATTGCATCTCTCAGAATTTGCCAGTTTGTAGCCAGCATCTCCTTTGATCATTGCTGTCATTGTTGACCACTGTGGTGGAGTTATCACTGGGGCGGGATTCCTCCATGTCCATATACGTACGTGGACTCTGCTTCCTGAGCTTCAGTGGTTACAATTCCCTTGAGGCAATCTTAATTCAAGATAGTGGTGCATTGGAATCATTTGCAAGATGAAACACCATGGCAACCATCTACATTGTCGATTGGTTTAGGTCCAAAGTCAGCAGTGTCCTTGGTCACAATAATTTTTTTCTTTGTACCTGAAACATTTATGACGCATTTCTTTACATTCCTCTTCAACATGCGCGTCACTATGTCTCTCTGTGAAGGAGTGTGACTGTCTTGTGTGCTTGTTTCTGTCTTTCCCGATAAGTGTTAACATTTGACTGGGCCAGATAACAGGAAAATGGTGAAACCTTTGCCTTTAGCCCAGTTGATCACAGGTGTGGACACATAAGCCTGTAAGCGTGTACATGAGAGTCACGCAGGTAAGGTGGTAAGATGGTGCTTCTGCTTCATTAGTTACGGGGGCCATAGAGCCGTGTTACAGTATAGCGGCCAAACTTGCACCTGATATCAAAGCTTTGGAGTAGAATAAGCACCATTCTACAGACATATGGGCCTTGTTTGAGGCTATCGCTAGCTTTCGGAGGAAAGATTTATGGGTCCGCGGAGTGGCTCCGTTCGCCAAAGTAATCTCCGTAAATCTCGCTGTCCTCTGATGATACATGGGGGAGCAAATGCTATCAAATAATGAAAATGACTCCTTAAGGAAACTTGGACACAGTCATGAAAAGGCTGCGCAAGCTGTTACATGTTTTTTGGGAGGTTATCAAGCGATGCACAGATGTCCAGTTATTTTCGAACTGGCAACAGACAACTTGCCACTGAGGAAAACAATGGCTAAAATTGGAGTTTCGGTTAAATTTGGCGGCGCTTAATATATATTTGATTTGTGGCACCTGTAAATGAACTATTCTGCTTGCCATTAGAGCCACAGAGTAAGGGAAGAACATGGATCGTCTTCTCTTTCTTTGGTGTCACTCAACAAAGAACGAAACAGCATTCCCGGAGCAGTAGAGCTTGCTCTGTGCAATAATTGCGACCCGTTTCTTTGCTTGTGATCGAGTCTCATTCAGTTGGGCCCATTCAGCGTTCAGATGGGAAATCTTGCTTTCAGTCGTCCACAATGGTGCTGCCCATAACCTTTTGTGTAAATGTCAAAACCGCAGTAAAAAGAAATGGAGTTTACTCCTTGGCACGAAAGGAAATAAATAAACAAACAAAAATAAATAAACAAACAAACTTTGACCTTATCTCTTCTGCCAGATGTTATCCCTGCAGATGTGTGACATCATGATAGACCTGGAGATGGAGAAAAATGAGTGTTTGGCCCAGTTGGAAAATATCACTTCAGGTTTGTTTGCCTTTTCTGTATAATAGTAACTGCAGTGAACACTGTTTGCCTGTGATTGTCAACAGATTAATGTTGTAGGAACATTCCTGTAGGAACTGTTAGGAGTGTGGTTGTAATGGTAAGCCCTGGCTTCACTAATAATCACAATAATCCATTCATTGGATTATATGAGATCAAGATAGGTTTATCTCACAAGAGATACATTTAAAATGGTTGACAATAAAAACTTGATGAAGTCCCAAGACTTTGATGTCATTCTCTAAAGCTGGTAAGATGACAGTTTTATTGTTACTGTAAACCGATGGAGCAAGTTAATCAGTTATGTTGTAGGCTTTCGAAAAATACAGCACCTTCACTGTAGGCAAATGCTGAGGAAAAATGCTAACAAACCTAAAATAGTTTTGTTTTCACAGCAACGTTGCCAAAGAAAGTCAAGTAGCTATGCTGAAACCGCTTTGAAGCATCAACACTTCAAAGTGGTCAATCACTCTGAAGCAACTTTTTAAAATGAAGAACAAAAAACTATTTTTTATTGGACGACTTTAATGTAAGCAGTAAATCATCAGTCTCTTCATCAACACATGCTATATGGAGTTTGCTAATCAAAATATAATGTAAAATACAACAAAAAAGAAATTCTCTGATCCACAGTATTAAATATTCCCTTTTAATCTTGCCAAAAATTAGGATACTACTTCTAGAAAAGTAAAATAACAATACAATAAGATATTATTTCTAGATGTGTAAAATAATTTACTTGCACAAATTCATATAACAGTGGCCAGATCTAGTCAAAAATGCATGTGTTTTATAATTTTTTTTTTGGTAAAAACATTCAAATTTATTTTACTTGGATAAGAAGGCGAGTCAGAGACTTAAGGCGAGTCATTCTTATCTCATCAGAGTCATTCTTATCTCATGATCGAGTGATTTGTAAATGGCGTGTTTTATAAATGGCCAATTTTTGTGTGAGTATATGAGCCTTTGGGATTTATAAGAACATGCTTTTTAATTAGTATGAGTGACAGCAAGCACATTCATGCTATACCGTTCTGTATATATTTTAGACATTTTTATAATCATTATTTTGACCCTATTGCCACCAAGTGAGAACTAATCGAAATATGAGAAGCACCCTGTGGTGGAATGAAGAGAGTTTGTTTATTTTACCCAGACCTCCAGCAGTCTGGTGTACATTTGCATACAGCACTTGGTCCCATCCAGATCTTTATATCCGGAATAAATAACACTTCTGTTTCAAAGGCCTATGCATGTGACAAAATGACTTATAGAGGATGAGAGTAAAATCAACATTTAGTCCACAAAATATAATTTTATAAAAAATTGTACTTCTATGAATAATGAACTATGTGGACTCTTTGCTTGTAATTTTAAGTGAGTATAATGTCAGAATGCACCAGTGGCTCCTAAATGATGGGAACATCTGTTTGTTGGCTTTAATAAGTGATGTGGTACATCACCCCTGCATATGTAGCTAATCAGAGTGAAGTGGAGACTATTCCCTCGTCCAGACCAAACTAATCGACTTTGATTACATTTTTAATAAAGCAGCAAAAGCAAAGACAGGTGGTGGCAGTCTGAAGGCGGAGCAATGTTACAAAGTTGAGTTTCAGCACTGTCACTTGTACCTTGTGGTATAACACACACACACACACACACACACACACAAAGCAAACCAAGACAAAAAGCCAGAACTTCCCTAGAGAAATATTGTAACAGAGGAAAATGCTGAGGGTCCCAGTATGTGTGTGCATGCATTTTCAAGCCATAAAGTGCTGGATTGGTATTTCTTTGTCATATGCTGGTTGTGCTGTTACCGAGTAACAGAATGACAGTGACAGTGAATTACCAAGAGGTTTGTTACACCACCCTGCAGTGAGTAACGAGATGGGTGATGGAACATGACGGCCATTTATGTGTATTGCCCTGAATCTGAATAAGGCTGTTATGACCAATCAGAGTTATCGGTTGTCAAAATGTGACAACAAGCACAAGAAGTCAAGCACATTTTTCACCAAGAACAATAAAATATGAAATAATCAAATTAGAAGTCTAGCAATCTGATGTGTTTAGATGAACTCATCACAGTTTCTATACTGAAATTATAGGCTATGTGGAAATCTGTCAGGATGTTTGTTTTGGATTCCTGCTGATGGCTTCGTAGGAATATTCTACGGCAAAAAAAAAAAAAATATATATATATATATATATATTTTCTTTGTTATTCAAGGTGATTTTTGTAAGGATACATTTATCTTCATTAAAATGTCATTTTTAAATTTTAATTAAAAATGGCCATTTTTGCTGCATGTGATCCCGGACATGTGTGATGTGATGAAGATGATCATAAATGTGCTTAAATGATTCAATTACCCAAAATTGCTATTGTAGATTATAATAAACCACAGTTAGAAGGGTGCAGTGAATATGGAATTACCATCATGATAACGGGGTCCCCACAAGTCATGCTAGTGCTTCTGGACTGTTTGTTAACCTGAGTACACAGAGACCAATCCGATCTCCTCTTTCCCCAGACTGTGATGGCGAATGGGAATTTGCTTGCTGGCCGTCGGCCAGCGCTGGACAGCTGGTCACTATCCCCTGCCCGAATTACTTCAGTCACGTCAGCGACCAAAAAGGTAAAATATCTAATTTATTTATTTATTTATTTATTTACGTGTTTTTTTTGGTCAGTCAAGTTTTGTAGTGTTCCAGTAAATAACGAGAGGTCATTTTAAGGCAGTGTCACATGTTTGTAACGGATAGATCAGCAGTGTGCCAAACTCAGTGCTGTGTGTTTGAAGGTCTTGTGTGGAGGCCATGCGAAAGAGAGAAGATGAGATGTTTTACTTGTGCAGAGAACATTCTATCTTTGTCCTCTTTGTCCGCCATTGATAAGATGCCAGTAAATATATTGTCGACAGGTTCTGGACTGTAGATATGCAAGGGATTATGGGATGTCTTGCAGGGTTAAAAATTACTTTAAACTTTTAGGAGAGGTGGTGAGAGATGGTTTCACAGTAGGGCTACATAGTACAGATAAGCATCCTGTATATAACCCGGAAGTACTCTCTTCTCTGACAGTTCACCCCTTCATTGCAATGCTGATTGGCTGAAATATGCAAATGAGCGCACCAACCAATATATATATATATTTTTATATTGTGGTCTTATCTGAGAATTCTGATGTCCAGACATTCCAGATTATTTGCAATACAACATGTGCTTCACATAATCCAACCAGTGAAAAGAATTTTGGTTCAAATTCAAATTTGGTTCAAAAATATAAATACAATCTGTAATATAAAATATCTAAAACAAATGTAGACTATGTTAAAGATTAACATACAAAATACAAGAACTGGATAATATAGATTTGATCAGGCATCGTTTAAGGCCAGTATTTTGTTCTTAATCCATTCACACATGGGAATATGTGTTGTGATGCATTTTGGGTAATGAGGGCTTTTGTAAGGCCATTCTGCCTCCCTGTATCCACTAGTGAACGGATCCACAGTATGGATCCACAGTACGGATTTTGTTTCCTTCTCCATTCGGTCAGTAGACCAGTGATTGCTGTCATGCTCAGAGAACTTTGCAGAAGAATTTATTTTGCACAATGTCCATCATTTCGTATGCATGCACAAATTATTTTAAAGAGTGGAGTGATGACGTGAACTTAGAGGAACACAGAGTTTGCTGTGTGAGTTATCAAAGATTTCAGGTGAAACTATTTCTGAACACAAACCCTTCTGGCAGAGACAGGCTGTCTTTAAAGGAATCCGTTCCAGAACAGTCCTGTCAAAAACACATCTTCTTAATTCTTCAACAGTGAGAAATTCTCTGCAACAGCCCAGAATGTGCAGTGCAGTTTTTTAAAGGTCAAAAGTCTGCCAGATGTTTATGGAAATGCACTCCAGCCATTTGACGGCAAATCAATTAAATGACGTGTTTTATAATCACATGCATTTTTACTCTGATGTTATCGTTTAATTATTAGTATGACAGATTCCTGTGAGTATAGTACTCTTTTGTCATTTGGTTCTCTGACAGAATTACAGCTGTGATATACAGCCTGTGTGATATCCCTCTGAACTCTGTATAGATATGTCTAATGGCTTCCAGGTCATAACTCTGTCTTGATAAAAGGGCCAAGCAAGCCTGTAAAATAAAAAAAATAATCCTTGTGTCCTTGAGAGAGTTCTTTTTGGTGCACATTCAAAACATGGATTGAGGGATTTAGGTTTGCCAGGGTGAACTGTTAAAGATTTATCTCGTTACCCAGTCCGTGGGATTCACAGTCGAACGAGGCTCTGGAGACTGGTGATGCTGGCCAGACGAGTCTGGGGAAGAAGGCTGGTGTGAGTGTGATGGGTGGGGGTGTGGGAGGAGGAGGGGGTGGAGGAGTTAGGGTGAGTTGACCTGGTAACTGGGGCCAGGTTGGGAAAAGCAGATAACAGATCGGAAGAATAGCCAGTCTGCAGGGATACGTATATATCTTTCACGCACACGATGACCGGTGTAGCACCGGCACGTGGAGAAGTGCAAGAGGATTTATGGCAAGCAGGCGGAGAGTCTCGGGTCTAATCATATTGATGGTCTTATTTTCCTGCTCTCCCCTTTTGACCAGGGAGGAATGTCTTCCAGAAAATCCTGCCTGCTGCTGCTAAACTTCTTGGCACTGCACTTAACATATTATGGACTAATTCTTTTTTGACATACAGGCTTTTATCGTTAATTTACGATGTCTGCCCGTTAAAAAATGTGGAAAGTGGAAAGTATGCGTGAAAACTCAGTTTTTATTACTCTCATGCTCAGATGGTTGTGCAGTGCCACACAGTCTGTGCTGTGTGGTTTCTGTATAATCCACAAGGGATGATGGATGTTTCAGCCCCAGATGAGCCTTCTAGGCCTTGGTGTCATGTCTGAAACAAGAGCTCAGCCCGCAATACAGTACAGCTGGGAGGAGAACAAGCGTCGAGGAGCACGGAGCCGCGTGGCTCCGGGGGGACACGTTGTAAACGGAGCCCGGGTGTGCCGGCACCAGGGCCTGCCTACGCAGCTAGACTTCCTCAGGAGGCCTCGGCCCGCCCAAAAGGCTTTCCCTGTTCGTCACTCGGGTCTTGGAAACGGGTCGCTTTGCCATCTGCAGGGCCTCGGCTACCTGGTTGGGTCACGAGTAAAGGTGTTGGCCTTGCTGGGTGAACTTTGGTTTGTCATGGTTTTTTAATGCTTGTTTAAATATTTCACGCTAGAGCAACTTCACGCTACCCTAACTAACCGAGCTACGTTTTACGTTCATGCATCTCAATCTGCAATGACTAGGAGATATTTGCTTGTTTGTTTATGTTTGTTTGTTTATCTGTAAACAGATGCTGAGCAGTTGTTCCCTAGATTAGGACTCCTGCTCATAAATTATGCCCTTGGACCTATTAGACTTCAATAGGAAGTGGAAAATTGAGCTTCCTGTCTCACATTGTTCCAATTCAACCCATGGGCATGGCAACTTTGATCAGGGCGCCCGAACCACATTCACTTGGCGGCATTGGTCTGACTAACCAGGCCTTTCTTCATGACTCCTCCCCTGCGGTAACTGAGGCTTTTAACGGAACTGGAGCACCATGTTTTACCAGCAGGGGTCAGCAAGAAGTACACCTGACACAATGTCGCACGCGCTCACTGGCACCAGCTGGAACGCCGGCCTCCTCCACACCCCCAGTCGTGGCCTCACGTCTCCCTCCAGCTTGTCCTCCTTGTGCTCCCTACCCCCCACTGTGCCATAGCAACCCCAC
The DNA here is from genome assembly GCA_025802075.1 of Tenebrosternarchus preto. Taxonomy (NCBI): domain Eukaryota; kingdom Metazoa; phylum Chordata; class Actinopteri; order Gymnotiformes; family Apteronotidae; genus Tenebrosternarchus; species Tenebrosternarchus preto. The sequence goes on along the minus strand of JAOYMR010000003.1, from coordinate 20,632,807 downwards.
TCTCGAGCTATTCACTCCTGCGCTCGAGAGGATCCTCAACCCCTTGCTCTTCACCACGATAAAGGCATTCCTCCACCAACAGCTGAACCCCCAAAAACCAGCCCCGCCGGCAGCTCAGAGCCGAACGGCAGTAGTTTACACCCTTCTGTCTAATTCTTAATCTTCATGAGCGTGTCCTGTGCATCTGTAATACACACCATGTCTGGACTAGTAGATTAGCAAAGGTGCTTAGCGAAGCGTATATGTAATAATTATACTATTAGGTTTTGATGTCTCTGTTCCCTTCACAACTACTCACTAAGAAAAGGAATCATCTCAAACAGATGACAAGAAAACTGCCCGATGCGTTGATCATTACCAATTTAAATTCACTCAAACCTTACGTACTACAAAAATGTTGTTTTCTCTCATAGATTGTGGCCTGCCTCTTTTACTGTAGGTCATTGGATTGTGGATGACTCATGGAAAAAGTGCATGTTATAGGTTCTGACTGATGAAATCCCGCCCCCCCCCACCCCCTTCATTAGTTACTGCTTGTTTCTCTGTAGTTATGAGAGCTCTACAAATTAGATGAGCATTTTCTAACATGGAGATGGCCATGATTTATTCATGAGCTCTTTCTCCATTTGTAGCAACTAAAGAGGGAGTTTGAAGCAGTCAGTCCCACGGGGAATAAAATCCGCTATGGATAAAAACTCTAGTCGCCAGGCTGCTCCAAAACTGCCGGAACACTTCAGAACAACGTATCGGTTTTTAATTGGATGTAAAACAGTTTTCACATCATCCCTGCCAGTTTTTCCTATCCTTGTTCTAATGATTGATGTTCAAATAGCCCAATTCAGCACAATTTTGGATGAAGCAGGTTGTTAATGAGAATGTAGGCATGTATTAAAGCAGAGATGAACATAGGAGACAGTTGAAAGGGTTGAACAATTTGAACCTCCTAAGGGGAAAAAAAAAAACACATTAAAACACAGAGCTGGCAAAAATGGAGTGGCATCTGTTTCCTCTGCTGAAAGTGGCTTAACGAACTCTGCCATCTTCCTGTATGATTTCCCTGCAGGCAGAAATGTGATGTGCCAACCTTCATGTTTTTTGTGGTGGAGGGGGATTGATGAGGGGGTGATGGAGGCCTTCTTCACTTAACAAAGGAAGAACACCTCATCACCTCATCCTCCCCACAGACGGTGATGAAGCAGGCCCAATTCAATCAGGCCCACCTTCCTCAGTCTTTGTCTCTCTCTCTCTCTCTCTCTCTCTCTGTCTCTCTGTCTCACTTTCTCTGTCTCTCTTCTCTCTTGTGAATTGGTCTGAGACACAGGAACATTTAGCAGAATCTAAATCCAAAGCTGTTCATTTTTCCCTGTGTGAAACCTCCTCAAGGCAGACGTTACGGTACTCACTCCGATTTGGAAAAGCGAAGGTGATTGCTGATGCTTTGTTTACGACTCTAAAGGGGGAACAGGGGGAAGCATGTGGAAAGATGAAGAACTTCATGTGGAAAGATGAAGAACTTCATGTGGAAAGATGAAGACAAGGTTCTCCAAGCCTTTCCCCCAGCCTTACACAGGAGTGTCTGTGTTCCTGCGGTTGCCGGGGTAATAATCCGCTTGCCGGCAGACCCTGAGTCGTGTGACTTTTTGTCTTTTGCTGAGTAGAGAGCTGTGTGAGATGAACGTGAGTTTGTGAGCTCCTGTGGTGCACATGTGAGGAGTGATTAGGAGCAGTGTATCCACCTTTTAATTTAAGATTGGACATTCACAACAGGTGTAATTCGGTAGTGGGAAGTTTTGTGCTTTACACCTTTGAAGAGGTCCGTAATCTGTCCTGCTATGTCTCCATAGGCAACATCTCGAAGATGTGCACCGAGGACGGCTGGACAGAAATTGATCCCAGCGTTGTTGCGCAGAATTGTGGCTACAACCTCAATGTCACGGAGGGCGAAGATATGGTACGTACGACCTGTTATATGGTACGTACGACCTGTTATATGGTACGTACGACCTGTTATATGGTATGTACGACCTGTTATATGGTACGTACGACCTGTTATATGGTACGTACGACCTGTTATATGGTACGTAGGACCTGTTATATGGTACGTACGACCTGTTATATGATACGTAGGACCTGTTATATGGTACGTACGACCTGTTATATGGTACGTACGACTGCCTCTGATGGTCTTAGTGGGTACGAAGGGTTCACCGCTGCGCCCGTGAGCTGCTTTCTGGATAGGGGCCGAAATCATCTGTGAGCTGATCTCTTCAATTCTTCCTAGATAAGAAGGTTTTAAAGTTACTGTATTTATCCAGTACAAGTTGAGGTACATTGGAATTCGTATATGCAGAGGTCTGCCTGTTACCAGTTAAACACAGTGGTTTATGTGCTATAACTGTGTACAATGTGCTTATAGTACACAGTGATCAGTGTACTATAAGTATAATATACAGTATAATCAAGTGTGCTGTGTGTGTTAACCATGCGTGTGCTGTGTGTGTTAACCATGCGTGTGCTGTGTGTGTTAACCATGCGTGTGCTGTGTGTGTTAACCATGCGTGTGCTGTTTCTTCAGGGTGAGTTCCTGGGCTCGGTGAGGATCGGCTACACCATCGGCCACATCGTGTCCCTGACGTCCCTTATCGTCGCCATCTTTATTTTGTGCTTCTTCAGGTTAAGGCCCTCCTCACACTTCATAAGAACTTCGAAACTAGTGCTGATTGTGGCATTTGGACAGGAAGTGACATTGAAAGGGCTGTAGGGCTTTTATTGTTACCGTTTGTTCACCTCACTGCGATGCCACTGTGAGTTTTACTGTCTATTAGAGAGGACAAACATCACCATAAACACTGCAGTGAGTCACGTCCAGAGTGAGTCACGTCCTTAAAATCTGTGTCGTCGCCCAGACTAGGGTGGAGAACTTCCAGTAAGAGTATTAAGCTGGGCTTGATGTCTCAGAGCACCTTTTTGTCAGTGCAATGGACAGAACATCTCAGAGGCACAAGTGCCTTAAAAGCACACCTCGGTTTGCTGGTCACTTCTTCCTGTTGTGGCTTTCAAAGCATCATGCGGTCAATTAAACTTAAAGACAGGTAACAGACGCTCGCTGACTTGGGCGCACTCTGAGGAGGTTATGTAAGCTGCTGAATATGTGTGACAGAGATCAAATCAAAGTTACTGCACGTTTGTTAAGCTTTTGTTGTCCTGTGCTGGAAAATCCAGTAAAAGTCCACGGAAAGACTTGATGTCCTGACGATGTCCTGTGCCCCGACTGCCTACACAGGAAACTCCACTGCACGAGAAACTACATCCACATCCACCTGTTCCTGGCCTTCATCCTGAAGGCTATCTCGGTCATCATGAAGGACGTGGTGCTGTACGGGGCGGTGGAGACGGATGAGTGCAACCCTGGTTCCGTAAGTTCCTGCACCTCATTGCACCACTTTTTCAACATCTAAAATGCTCTCCTTTTGTTAGCTCAGTGAAGATAATAGCTTTTAAGTGACTGGCCTGTAATGACCCTGTCGAGCAGTTTTAGACGTGATAGACCGGGGATCGGTTTTCAATCAGAGTTTGTATTTAAAGCCCTTTTGTTTACATCGGCTTTACTGTACACAAACAGACATTTCCTCAGGAAAACGATGAGAACTTGAAGCACGTTTGTTCTCTATTAGGACAAAAAAAACCCACAGGAATTTATTAGTCCATTATGTATAATAACACCATAAACAAAGGAGGTGAAGGTCTGGGACCTTGATCTTCTGCTTCTTATCCATGGACATTACTGTAAGAGTTTCCAATTCTAACTCTAATTTCCCTAAGGACCATTTCGTGAAGATTAACAGTGCAGATGGAGTTCAACCATAGCTTTTACAGACAGCTTGCCAGTGCGGTTTGCCTGCAGGTTACATGCTGGGTGATTCTGAGTCATTGCCTGGAGGTGTTGCATCTAAGGTTTTAATGCTTCTGCTGAAATACTGGAATACTACTGCTGCGATTTACTGAAACATACCTACTGCAGCACTGAAATACTGCTGCTGCCATAATACTGAAACATTGCAGCCGCTGAAATACTGCTGCTGCCTTAACTGAAATTTTACTGCTGCCATAATACTGAAGTATTACTGCTACCATAATACTGAAACATTACAGCTCCTAAAATACTGCTGCTGCCTTAATACTGAAGTACTACCGCTGCCACAATACTGAAATGTTACAGCTGCTGAAAATACTGCTGCTGCCTTAATACTGAAATATTACTGCTGCTGAAATACTGAAATCCTGCAACCTCTTATATCTACTGAGGATTGTTAATCTGTGTTTAAATACAAAATTTATATTTTATTTTTTAAAACACAGATATGGCAAAATATATCTATAACCATAGCTCCTATTCTGTGTTATGAGTGGGTGTATTTAATTTGTAGTCATCTGTAGTCTGCAGTTATTTTTAACTCCACCGATAACTACTGAAAATTCCCTAATAACTACTGAATTTATGAATAGTTGTAGTGCAAATTAGTCCGGAAGAACGCATGTTGCAATTCAAACACAGCAAAGTGATTGCATAATTAACATGTATCTTTATAACATTTCTGTATTAAATTAGTTTTATTTAAGGGGTAACAAAAAATTACACACAAAAAATAAAACTGTATAAGCGTGTTTCATAAAAACAAATTCATTATTTCAACATATTTATATATCTTTAGATATTTCTATTAGATATTACTATAGGATGTTACTATTTCCACTTATTAAAAACAGTGAGGGTGACATATTTATTCATTTGTTCAATAAAGATATGGCACTATAAAATGTTAGAAATTAGTGTAATGATATTAAATGATGCAAAGGATCATGTGTGAGTGGGTGTTACTATGGTTACTATAGTCTGTGGTGGTAACTTGAAGCAAAACACCAAAGGGAAGAGAAGACCAAACTGTTGAAACTAAAGATGCAGAGAAACTACTAATAAGGACTTTTAAAAAAAAAAAAAAAAAAAAAAAGCTGACGTGACTTAAAAACAGGAAACATAAAAAACCGCAAAGTGAGCAGAGGAGCATTAAGCAAACGCATGCATGCGTACGGCTCTCAGCAAAGAACAGTACAAAGACCAGGGGTATATAAACGCCAACACGGGGTACAGTTAGTGGGAGGGGCTAGAGACGAGACTCAGGTGAGGTGCGTGGCAAAGGGACAGAGGAGGGGAGGAGCTGAGAACCAAAACAAAATGGCGTGAGCATGCTATTATTATGTGATATACAGTACACTTTCAAGCCAAATACCTTTCCCTTCAGTGCACCTGTTGTTCACCTAACCCCAAACGACTTCTCCCTAAGGTAAACTCCGGTGACAGTACAGTTCAAGCGTGATTGGTCCTCCCCTGAAGCAAACAGTGCCACATCACCGTAGCTGTCTTACATTAATGACTTAGCTTTACTTTTGGAAAGGCGCTTGATCAAACATCGCTTGATCTTGAGCGCAGCAAAGGCACTGGCGTATTTGTCGAAGGCTTCAGGGGCTTTGGGGAGGCCGCTAATGGCATCCCTCTCCCGGGTGCGGAGAGAGCTCGTGTTTACCCTGCGTCACGCCGAACAACGCTGCCACGGCCAGGTCACCTCGGATGTCTCAAGTTAAGTGCTTATAGCGGGTAGCCGTTTAACGGAAGAACGTCTTTTTCACTAGAAGGGCTAATGTTTGGGAGGCCTATGTCTGTGTGTGTTGTATGAAGTGGTTTTAGGTGCATGTTAGTCTCCTTTATAAACACTCTGTGCAAAAGCCTTTGCGCTTAGAGTCCAGCACAGATAAACAGTCACGGAGTGACTTCCAGGTGCCCCAGCTTCCCCGTGTTGACCCGCTCACTCTCGTCAAAACCCCACACAAGATTCAAGATCTCCGTAAATGTATCATACAGAGCTTGGGTCTTTCACAACCCCCGTGAAACATCGAGCCAATAAGGCAGCAGATCCTTAAAGTTTAATTTGTACATTACACAAGATTTCTGTGTGACAGGCAGCCGGTGCGCTATGCTAGCAAACGCTAATACATTTCTCTGCAAATAAACACGTATCTAACGCAAGATGCCTCAGGCTTAGCTGTATACAAACGTGTGAGTAGGCAGTTGATAGCATTCATTCAGAGGCCTGTTTATTACAGGTGGGGTGTAAGGCTGCGATGGTGTTTTTCCAGTATGGGGTCATGGCCAGCTTCTTTTGGTTGCTGGTGGAGGGCCTCTTTCTGCACGCCCTCCTCGCTATCTCCTTCTTCTCACACAGGAAGTACTTCTGGTGGTACATTCTGATTGGCTGGGGTGAGTATGCAGTTGTTGTGGCTTGCATGACATCGGTGATGCTTCACCGATCAAGAATAGAAGCTCAGCGTTTTTGAGAAGTTCTGGAAACATGTACAACCCCTTCAGCACAGGAATGATTTTTATTCCATGGTGTAGCGTTCCCAGTTTTTGTGAGGTCCTCTCTAATGTCACATACAACTGAGGTTTAGTTAAAACAAGCTGTTATTTAATAGTCTGTTTAATTAATCTATGACTGTGAATCTGATGCCAAATTGTGACTGTTGGTTCACCTGAATTATACACTGTGTAGCAACGTTACCAATCTTTCAGTTACAAAAATGCCAGAAGAAGTGGATTGATCAAAGTCTATTTTAGTCTAGTATTGATTTGAGGTGGCAATTAACCCTGTGGTTAGTGTACAGTCGTTTTTTTTACTGCAAACTGCAGTACAGTTTTCAATGATTTGTTGAATTTACTCAAATGGTTTTAAGAAACCACTGGCTGAATGTTTTCCTTCATGCCTACTAGTACAGTTGTTTAGCAAAATTAAAATAATATGGCTAAACAATAGCAGCTTACACACTTTGTGTGTGCGTGTGTGTGTGTGTGTGTGTGTGTGTGTGTTTCTTCCTCAATTGTCTGCAGGAGTTCCAGCAGTTTTCATTACAGCATGGAGTATTACCAGAGCTTACTTAAACGATGTTGGGTAAGATATTACGGTTCTACCACCTTTTTTTTTAAATCAAAGCTTTTGATGTCACACTGTGTTTTGTAGACCTGGCTTGTTTACATCAGCTTTATTGTGTACAAATATTTATTCTTGAATACATTCCCCTGGAGGTACCTCAGCGGGAATGTGTTTCAGTTGTATGATGTAAACAAAACAAATAGAGAGAAGGTCACTTTCTTCTGATGCTGGTTCTTGATTTCTTTGATGGATAGGAGAAACACCCCTTTACCTCAAGTTTTATAGCACTGAATGAGACCCCACTGTTCTGGAATCCATGAAGAAAACCAGAGTGGATATTGACATTACATCAGAAACAGAATTTTTTCCCCAGTAATACATTTATTTGAACTCCATATTACGTGCTGTGTTTAGATGTGTGAATTCTTGCCGCCGATCAATAAATGACTACCAAGAAGTAACGGAGGTGTTTATTGCCCTGGAGTGGCACACATGGAGTGCAGATCTGTTCCACGAAACTGTATCACATCCAGGTTACACTGAGTCATATGGACTGGAACTGACCCGAGCTTGTAGTGTCTCAACTACAGCGACAGTATCCATCAGTGGCATTAATTCAGACTTTGTTTATACAGATTAAGGAACCATGTCTTCTCCCTAAATGGACTGCAGCATTTCTATGTACTGATGCATTGTTTTTTTGTTTGTTTGTTTGTTTGTAGATGCTGGGATATTATTGATGATAATCTCTGGTGGATTATAAAAACCCCTATTTTGGTAATAATCCTGGTCAGTATACACAGTCTTGCTGGGTTATTGCCGTACCTTGAAGCTGCTTTCACTCTGATTTACTGCTACAGTGAGGATGGTTAAGACACGTTGACTGTATTTGGATCTGTCTGCTTCCAGATGAATTTTATTCTCTTCATATGTATCATTCGAATCCTTCGGCAGAAGATCAATTGTAGAGACATTGGGAGAACTGAATCGAACCAGTACTCGTGAGTGTTTCTTCAACTCACTTGGAGGCAAAAACCACAGCAGGTTTTATGAACGTTGAAAAAATACCAAATGCTTTATTTAACGTTTATTCCTTTTATATATTGTGTCGCATTGGTATAATTTGGGATTTTATGAAGATTGGAGTAAATAGATATACTTGTATAATATTTGTTATAAACTTTGCTTTGCAGGAGATTGGCAAAATCAACTCTGCTCTTGATTCCTTTGTTTGGATTAAACTACATAATTTTTGCCTTCATTCCTCACCACATACAGTCATACATGCGTCTGGTGTTTGATGTTATCTTGGGTTCCTTTCAGGTATGCAGTAATGAAATTTAACTCTCTCCCTCGCACACACACAAACACAAACATAAAGACATGATTTATTTTGCGCTCGTCGTTGTTTATCTGTGCTGGATTCTCGAAATGCCAAAAGAATACAGCAAATGGCAGCGTGAATGATAAAAGCCTCAAGCCCCTTTCCAATTTATCTCCTCTGGACTTATTTATATTTGTGCCAAAAAACATCTATAAGAGGACAGAAACAAGACCTCACACATCTTTACACCAATGTTTTTCCCTCGGGGGCCTAATAAACTCCATGTACAGAGTGAAATATTACTCTAGGAATAAATATAGCTCTTTCAAATCTGGTTTGTTGGTAAAACAAACAAATTTTTAAAAAGCGTAGCAGTGTAAGTCAAAGGTCATCACGAATGAATATAGAGCATAACCTATGAGTGTATCCAGCTGTTTGATTGCATTCCCACTGTGCTGCCTTTTGAGTAATGGATCACCACTGCGGAGTGTGTCACACGGGCATGGATCACTGTAGATGAACCCTAGAGAGCTTGGGACAATCGATAGCAATAGTGATGTATCCTCTACATAGCAAGAAACACTGTACTAGGGACCATCCTAATGGCATCTGGGCCGGTGGGGTTTCCCTGTGCTGGATATCCTCTCTTAACCATCTTCTGGCTGTTTTCTTCTTCCTTTAGGGCTTCTGTGTTGCTGTCCTGTACTGCTTCCTAAATGGAGAGGTAATACAAACAGCATTTTAGATACTTATTTAAGCCTAAAGGAACTGTTGAGAGAGTGGAGATCATGTGACCAAGCTCACGGGTTAGAAAAGTGTCTTTGTTTGCTGACTGAGTGGTGGTAAATGTCAGCTGTTTCATTCCATTTGTTTGGGTACACAATATTATGTACCACAAGATATGTTTGCTATTTTATAGGGATTCTGGCTGCATTTGAAGTTGTTTTGTTCCTAATCCCTAAAGCCCCGATGTTTTTTGTAAGCGCTAACTGAAGCTAGCTGCTTCAAATAAGACATGAATGTGAATAAAAGAAATGTGACCTTAACTCTATACAAAGTGAATTATTCATGTAGGGGTGTTCGTTTTATTCACTCTTCTTATCTCTGTCACTGTCTCCTCAATCCATGACATCCATCTCTCTCTCTGTCTCTCTCTGTCTGTCTGTCTGTCTGTCTGTCTATATCTCTCGCTCTCTGTCTGTCTATATCTCTCGCTCTCTGTCTGTCTATATCTCTCGCCCTCTCTCTCTCTCTCTCTCTCTCTCTCTCTCTCTCTCTCTCTATGTCTGTCTATATCTCTCGCCCTCTCTGTCCTTCATGCAGGTTCAGTCTGAAATCAAGCGTAAATGGCGGCGGTGGCACATGCAGAGGTTTCTGGGCGTCGACACCAGGTATCAACAGCCGTCTCTGGTCAGCAACGGCAACGCCACCCAGATCACCATGGTGACGAAAGGCAGCCCAGGGACACACCGGGCTTCTGGCTGCTCGGACAACTTCTCCACCATCTGAGCCCAGCCTGCAGACGGAGCTCTCTCCCAGGACGCTCCGGTCGGAAGCCCTCGATTCCGCTCGGCGCCGCCCTAACGGCCTGACTTCCCACCGGGAGCACGGCGTCTCGTGACTGGCGGTCTGCAACGCGTCCGCGCGTCGATGTCTGCAGTCGTCTTCATTCCGAGGGGCATAATCCGAGGAGGAGTAGGGCAGGGAGCACCTTCACGGAGAAAACCTCATCGTCGCAGGCTTCCTCGACACGGGAATTTTTTTCCCCGATCTCTCAGCTGGCTTTCGTCCGTGCGCAAGGCCAGCGTCTGGAGTGCCGTGAGACTGCTGCTCTGTTTTGCGCTCTGCTCTATGTGGAGCAGCTGCTGGAAAGCCCTTCCGCGCGGGGTGAGGCCTGTCGAAGTCGGAATCGTCCCAGACCAACCCAACGCAGACGCGTGTTGCTCTGTGCGGTTACTCGGCTCACGTTTCACACCGTTGCCTCCAACTCCTCCTTGGCCTCATTAAAGCTGCTCTTGTTGATGTAAGGTGATTTCTGGAGGACCTGATTACCTGTAAACTTACTAATGACTTATAACCTCAGAGATGTGCAATGGGCCTTGCCCCTCCTCTGGATTTGTGGTTCCCACGGTGACACCTTTGCCATGTGTTCAGTGTTTTGTTATTGTTTAGATCTGCTGTTGTTTCTGGTTTTTTTGCTTAAGGATATCCCTGTTTGCATTTACCGTGCTGTTTGCATGTTATCTGTGCTTCGTGTTAAATTTCGTTTTGGTTTTTTTTTCTTCTCTCGTGTGTTTATCGTTTTATTAAAAGATTCTTTACCCTGCACTTGGCACCTGCGTACTGCCTGTGCTCTGCCTTCCGGAAGCATCCGGTTCCTTCTCGATTCCCAACTGTGCTGGAACCGTGTCGGCTGGCGGCACCTTTGTGAACTTGGATACCTCTGGGTGGGGGAGAGTCAGACTGCCTGCATTCCTGCAGATGTGGCTGCCCTGTTCAAAACATACAGAGGAGGTTCATACCAAGTCAATACAACACCATTGCCCCATCCCCGAGGCCTGTTCCTGTTCCTGGATACGCCACCCAGCCTCCTGTTCCTGGCGTAGAAGACGCCATTCTGCCTTTCTCTCCAGGGGGCACCACCTCCGTTGTTGCACCCTGTTCCCTGGGAGATGTTGTCCCTGCAGGGAGCCCCGTCTGTTCCTGTATCCCGTGGTTCTTCCTCTCTCGTTAACTGTCTCCCTCTGTGACTGTTCCTGTGCCTGTGTGTCTGGTACCCAAGACCCTGTCCATCTTCCTCGCTGTTCCCGTTTCTAACCCTAACCCTAACCCTAGTTCCTTCCCAGTCTTCTGTCATCTAACATTCAGTATCTAGTCTAATCCATCCAGTCTCCTGTCATCTAGTATCCTGTTCAATCTCTGGTTTGCCCTGTCAAGTTCCTGGTCCAACTTGTTCCACATCCTGCCCTCTCGCCTGTCCTGTTTTCTTCTTCTTCATCCCGTCAGATTCCATTCCTGCCATGGTTCTCCTGCTCCACGTCTTGTCCCGCCTCTTTCCTCTTTGTTTCGCTTTACGTTTTTGGGAGTTTGTGCGTTAAGAGTTGGGGAGAGATGTCACACTTGGCCCTTCTCTTGCATCGTCGTTTCCATGGTGATGTCTTTGGTAGGTGTCATTTTGGTTTTGTTTAGTTCCTTCCTCAAGGGCTTTGTTTTGTCATTCGTGTTTACCCCTTTATCTCATTTGTGTTCATTAATCTCTGTATTTATACCCCTGTCTCTTGTTGACTGTTTATGTTGACGCTTCTGTTCGTTTCTTCTGTTTTTTTTTATTATGTTTTGGGGGTTTTTTGTGTGTTTGTCTCCATTGTTTTATTAAAAGACCCTTTAACTTGCACATGCATCCTGTTTCCATAACGACGTGCGAGTTGTTACGTCCCAGGCCTGAGTTTAGCTTTTCTTAATACTTGTAGATAACCGAACGTGACCAACACGAACAGTGTCCTCCACCTCAACGTATCTATTTCCTGCTTGTAATCTTGACTTTCCTTGTTAATGTGGACATTCTCTCCCACCGAAGGCTGTAAAGAATGTTTTTTTTTTTTAATTAAATGACATGCATATCATTCCATGCATTTTTCTTATGTTATCTTTTAAGCTTGTGATTCATGTTTCTTTGTCATTTTATAGTGGTCTGTATAGTTTGATATGTGATGTATGTAAAGTATATATTTATTTTCATTACATTGGACAAAACAGAACTGTAAATACTAATCTGAGAATAGAGACTTTGTGACAAAAAAAAATTATTTGACATCTTGAATTTGTAGAGTTCTATATGTTTACATAGACAATCCTGTACAGAAGAGCAAGAAGAACCACAAAACGTATTTAAGTATGTAAAATATATATTATATGGAGAATAACATATACCGGTCAATTAAAGTGACTTGCAGATGCGTTTGTGTGTCATTGTGTTACATGTTCATTTTTAGTCATTTGATTGCACGCCCTCTTGTTCATATAACCACTAATCCTGTTAAATGTGATATGCTGTGTAAAAAATCTTTTATTATAACGACAGTGTTTTGCAGTAATTTTTTGTCTCTCTGTGTGTGTGCGTGTGCGAGATACACTTAAGAGAGGAAAATACGACAGAACAGCAAATAATACGGTAGAGGTGTTCGAACATGTATGGGCTCGAATGAACTTTGTTTAGACCTCAACTGAAAGACACCAACTGTGATTTATCTATATGCTAAATCATGTCTCTCCTTCCTCCTCTGAGACAATGTGCTGCGTCCAGCTGTCGGTCTAACAGCACTCCGCGCGCCCTCTCGAGCTGCCTGAACGTGCTTTGGCTTGGTCTCCGGTTAGATAACTGGTCGTGAATATCCTGTCGTTTTAATAACCTTGCGAATGATCCAACAGGAGGCACTGTTGCTGTTTTTAGAAAATATTGCCGAGCTCAACGGAATCCCGTGGTCTCCACACCTCAACAACCAGTGTTAATTACTGCAACAAAAAAAAAGCATCACGCACTTGTATAATGTACAGCGTGTATACACTGTGCTTAGGAGGTACTTAAAAGCAAGTTCACTGTGAATATGGTTCTGAATTCTGTCACACAGAATTAGAAAATAAAGAGACACTGCTCCCAATACTCACAAATGTACTGAAAATGAATAAACCAATCAGTGACAATGTTACAATAGCAGTCTACCGTTATAACAACTTAAGTTTTCACGTGCTGCAGTGGGTTTATAACATATTCACAGTGACATGCATTACAGTAAATATGTACACACACAATACAAAAAATTAATAGCCAGCTATATGAATTCAAAACACATCACTAACAGCTTTTACAATTGCATCCTTATGGAAAGGCGTATACGAAATATAGATTTAACCGTTCCACCTTCTGATAAAAAGGTCGCAGTGAGAGCAGTTTTAGGGGTGAATCGCTGGAAATATTATATTCAAGCGCAGTGTTTTACTGCCACTGAGTGGACAAGAGTGTGTTTTGCATTTAAATGACCACTGGCATTGAACCTGTTAACTCTGCTATGGACTCGTTGACCCTGGCAGCCTCGGTCGCGTGCATTATGACGGTGCAAGATACGCCAAGCTCCGTGGCCATCCTGACCTTTTAAAGCTTTTAAGGAATTCATTGTTTCAGACATAGAGTTTTAAACACAAATGAAGATGCGCGATCAAAGCACACTTAATAAGCCACTGGATCTAAATATCCGTAGATTACCACATCCCTGTCGCTTTAACACTCCAGACAAAGCGCCCCATATGATTTTGGAGCTCCAATCACCACTTCCCTCCGAGAAAGGCAGACGCTGTGCCGTACGAGTCGTTCTGCATGCAAACATGGCGAAAAAGAACAGCTGTCTAAATAAACGAACGCCGTTTAAATATAAAGAATAGCGCTTTTCATGGAGAAGAACAGTACAATTCCCAAGGAGGGGAATCACAACTCCTTCGCAGCAAAGACTACAGGATCACAATGGTAGCGCGTCCTCTTCTCTTAATGCCTAGTCGGTGGTGTTTTGGGTGTTCTGCAAATTTGGAAATTCCGTTTAGGCCGCTGCAATTTGGCAAACGTTTTTTGTCGCCTACGTCTCGCGTTGTCAGCATGTGGCTGTATCAGGGCCTGTAGACCATTCCTCTCCTCGTGTGTTAACAATTTTCACACCCTTAAATGCTTTTGAACTTTTTTGTTAGTCTGCGATGTACGCGCTGTATACGCGAACAAGAGGCTTGATCTTTAGCCTGGACTTGGCTTTGGATCGTTTTAGCCAGCTTGTTTAGCTAAAAAAAAAAGTATTAAGACTTAAGTCTAGAATTTACTAACTTGTCCTAACGCGTCAGAACGTTAAGTCATTATTTTGGGGTGACCTTAGAATTAGCGTTATTTAACTTCACATTTAAAATTGTTCACTTGTCATGCATATTTAAACGGTTAATTGGTGACAGTGGATTTGATTGATACGCACAGCAAGAAAAAAATTTGGAAGTGCTGTTAAAAGCCTGTTTATATAATCATCAAATTCATGTAAATAACAAAAAAAAACACCTTTATTTCAGAATCTAAAGTTGGGGACTTGTCTGTTGGGGCATGTCGAAACGTAACTTTCTGCTGTCTGTCTGGAGTTTCACTAAAATTAACAGAGAAGCTATTCATTTATCCACACTAGCCAGTAAACTACAAGGAAATTAAACTACAAGGAAATTGTTTTGGGGATGTTCTTTATTCTTTTAAAGAATCCCATGTGTTTCCTGGGGCCCATTTGTGTTAGGACTCTGCAACACAACAAAATAGACTACAAAATGTAGAAAGAAGAAACTAGAAGAAATCAACAGTATTAAATCAGCAGTAAACAAAAGACAAGAACCAAACAGAAGACAGATGTGTCCCATACTGTATAGTTCAGTAAAACACACGGTTCCATTCATCGGACTATCCAGCATTCGAAAGGCCTTGTGGATAAAAACCGTGCAGGGTACCATTAAAACACCTTTTTGCCTGACTCTCTAAAGAAACACCATGGGAAGGCTTTGTAAATACTGCTTTTTATACTTAGTAGAGTCAGTAGTATGTGCCGAAACTACGCTCCTATTGAGTCACATGGGCAGGACACCCATGAGCTGTTTTGGATGTCTTGAGAAAGTCAAGTTATTCACTAGGTTGAGTGTTAAATGTTTTTATCCGTGCAAATTGCAACATATTGGAAAAAATGCCATTTGGTCATTAACATTGCAGGAAGTTGCAGGACGTTGTTCAGGGTTAACAATAACAGTGAGTGCTGGAAAGCAATATATATATATTTTGCAAAATATTTTATATAAATTACTCAAACACATTTTAATTTGGCCTGAATGAAAGACATTTCTTGCACGGTTAGTAGTTTTGTCTAATAATTGTTTAGTAGTTTAAGTATTAAACAGTTAATCTAGGTAGTGTATATGCCTGATGTATTGCGGGATATCGGAGTATAGCGTAATTGTTGCACGTCCTGTGTTTTTCTGCTAAAACCGTTTGTTGTTTCATCCACGTTCTTCCCTGCTCCGTTGTAGCTGATTGTGGAGAAGACGACGGGCCACCCGTCTGACGAGTACTCGCTGGTAGAGGACGTGGCCCTCCACAGCACCTTCCTGATGGACCGGTTGAACGAGCAGCGTCTGCTTCAGCCAGACCTGTGCGACGTGGACATTGTTCTGCTGCGTCACCAGGCCACCTTCCAGGCCCACAAGGGAGTGCTGGCTGCTTCCAGTCCCTTTTTCCACTCTCTGTTCGCCGCCGGGAAGGAGCTACGGCGAGTGGAGCTCTCTCTGGAGGCTCTCCGGCCGCAGGGCCTCCTGCAGCTCCTGGACTTCATCTACACGTCCAGGCTGCTGGTGAACGGTGACAATGCGTGCGACGTGCTACGAGCCGCCACCGTCCTGCAGATGGGCAACGTGGCGTCGTCTTGCCGCGAGCTGATGGCCCGCGGGACGCTACGGGACGTGCAGAACGCCCGGGGGAACGGCGGCGGTGCGGGTGGCGGCGGTTCCCGCGTGGAGATTAAGCAAGAGCAGGACGTGGCAAGCGGCAGGGCGTTTGGAGGGAAGAGCCCGCAGCAGAGTCTGTATGTGGCTCGCATCGCGGACGGGTCGTCGCCGGCCTGTAAGTTGGAGGGGGAGGCTGAGGGGGCGAGAGAGCTGGAAGACCTTGGGACGTTCAACCGGGAGCAGATCATCGTGGAGCTGAACCTGAACAACCAGACGCTCAACGTGTCCAAAGGGCCGGAGGGAAGCTCTTCCCCGTCCGCGGCTGCCTCCTGCTTCGAGGCAGAGAAGGACAACGGGGAATCGGAGGAGGAGGAAGATCCGAGCGAAGGGGAGGACGAGGCGCTCGGAGGCTCCAGCGAGGACGATGGCGGAGAGGCAGCGCCTCGAGACCCCACCCTGCCCGAGTTCCTCACGCAGAGACCTCGCAGGCAGACGGGTGCCTCGGCGGATACCATGGCGACGGTTACCATGAGAACGGACGTGAGGGTGAGGCGGGGCGGAGGCAGGAGCGGACGTGGCGAGGAAGAGGAAGAGGAGAGCTTCGGGCCGGAGGCGAGGCTGCAGGAGGGGCGGAGCTTCGCGTGTTCGACGTGCCCGCAGGTCTTCACCAATGGCTGGGACATGCAAAAACATGCAAACCTCACACACAACCGCATGCAGGCCTGTGAAAAGTGTGGCAAACGCTTTCTCCTGGACAGCGAACTGATACTGCATCAGCAGACTGACTGTGAGAGGAACATACAGGTAACACATTTAGGAGTATGCAGATAAACACACACCTGCCCAACAGGTACACACATGCATACCTAGCTTGCAATGACAAACAGGCGCACACACACTCACACCAGTTCACACTCACCTTACACTTGATATTGGTCAGAATTGATTTGGATTCAAGGGTTCTTTGAAGAGTTCTAGTATTTTACAAGGCATTTATCAGTCATAGTGTTACAAAATACATGACAGTATACATGTAGTTAAAAATACGCTATTTAGTCCATATCTTAAACACCTCATATATTCACATACATCATGCACAAGTAACATGAACAAAATATTACAACTGCATGAAATGACATTATAGGTACTGAAGGACTGAAGTACTTATAGTTCAAGTACTGAAAGCAATGCTTCTTCTCACTCTTCCTCAGTGTCTTACATGTGGTAAAGACTTCAAGAAGCTTTGGTCCCTACACGAACACAACAAAATCGTCCATGGCTACGCAGAGAAGAAGTTCACGTGTGAGATCTGCGAGAAGAAGTTCTTTACCATGGCTCATGTTCGCAAACACATGGTTGGTGAGTACGACCCGTGGTCCAGATGTTCGATTCCTTCGTTAAGTGAGTCGGTGTATCTCCTCACCGGTGTATTGTTTTTCTCAGCCCACACCAAGGAGATGCCCTTCACCTGCGAGACCTGCGGCAAATCCTTCAAAAGGAGCATGTCTCTCAAAGTCCATTTCCTTCAGCATTCAGGAGAGAAACCCTTCAGATGTGAGGTAAACAGAACACACACACGCGCACCAAACCCCAAACCGATAATTCTGGGTTCTGGGAGCAGAGTAGGAAAAATCAATCGTAAAGAATAACAGCAACAACAACCACAACCAAAACAAACACTGGTGGGTGTAAGAGGAGATGACAAGCACCCGCCGATGTGAGACTACTTCACTGTGGACTTCTGGGATGAAAGTCAAGGGGCGGAGCTAATCGCTAACCACGCCCTGTGTCTCTGTTTCTCATCTTCTAGAACTGCAGCGAGCGTTTCCAGTATAAGTACCAGCTCCGCTCCCACATGAGCGTCCACATCGGCCACAAGCAGTTCATGTGCCAGTGGTGTGGCAAGGACTTCAACATGAAACAGTACTTCGACGAGCACATGAAGACGCACACCGGTAAGACCTGCTGATCCAGGAACAGCGTCCTGCTCACGCGGAGCCCGTGAGGTCGGTTAGAACTGGCGCACCGGCGGTTTTATACTTGCCTCGGGGCTGGGATTAGCCGTGCCGCTTCTCTGCTAGCACGCTGGGAGGGGCCAAAGCATAATGAAGCTTGTATGTTAATGAGGTGCGTATGTTAATGAGGTTGGTATGATAATGAAGGTAAATGTGAAAAGGTGTGTGGGCGGAGGTCATAGTTCACCTCAGGACAGCAAAAAAACACACATCCCGAAGCAGCAACAGGTCGAGGCGAGCCGCTCTTGACAGTTCAGTGGTTTATCACCCAGTAGTGGTTGTCTTGGAAACAGACATTCAGTGGTCAGATTGTGTCCCAGCAAACAAGCATGAGTCTTAGATGTTGTGAAAGATGCAACACTGGGGATAGAAGGATAAATGGGAATATATATATA
>JAOYMR010000003.1:20599547-20614490 GCA_025802075.1 Tenebrosternarchus preto | reverse complement strand
GATTAAATTCTAATTAAAATGTATATGCTTATGAGTTTTTGTGGTGTGTGTGTGTGTGTGCGCGCGTGTGTGTGCATGTGTCACATTGCTGACGGTCCTATCAACATATCCTAGGAGAGAAACCGTACATATGTGAGATTTGTGGGAAGAGCTTCACCAGTCGGCCCAACATGAAACGTCACCGCCGCACCCACACGGGTGAAAAACCGTACCCGTGTGAGACGTGTGGCCAGAGGTTCCGCTTCTCTAACATGCTGAAGGCTCACCGAGAGAAGTGCTTTCAGCTCAGAGACACGCCCACCTCTGAAGCCCCGCCCATCGAGTACAACGCCTCTCCGAGTCAAGCCAATCAGGCGCCTCCGTTTTTACCCGGGGCGGAGTCGTGTAAGGACACAGGCCTGTCCGCTCACCCGGCTGCCATGGCTCCACCAGAAACATTCCACTCCGCGAGTGGCTACACCTCACACTCACAGCTACACCCTCTACCGCCCCCGTTCCCTACAGCAAGGACAAACTCTAGTAGGGATGTCTGATCATTGTTCTGTGTTCCAGTCGAGCTAGAGGTACTTCTTGTATAAACTGTATGACTTTATATGTATATGTACGAACCAACTATAGTACCCACCATTTCCCTCATGTAATCTTTGCAGCTAGAAAAACAAATTATAATGGTCCGTTTCTATAGTGACAATCACCTGAACAGTCAATTTATTGTTGTGCCATTCTTGGTATTACAGTATGTATTACTCAACTATACAATGGAGCTAAATTATGCTAATGGTAATGAGCAAAACTATGTGTGTAATTACAGTATATTTGCAATATAGAGAGAAAATACTGAAAAGTTATAGCTATGGTTCATGCAGTCACTCATTTTATGATAATCCAGTAAGAAATATCATGAAATTTTTACAGGCGCTTGGGTATTTCACAAAAACTGAAAGATTGACACGCAGTCCTTGTTCTACATACAGGCTATCAAGCCATTCTAAACTGTTCACCATTTGGTACGTTCTCACACTGATCGTTGGGAACCAGCTCGACAGCTACGAGTGTGAATGTGACCATTATGAGTGCGTGTGTGTGTTTCCTGCAGAAGGTTCATTGCAAGTGGATCTGGTTAGTCACTACTGGCCCAGAGAACAACACAAAAGATTGATATATTTTAATGTCACAAAGCTATCTCGTCACGAAAACCACTGTAAGCAACCGTAAATACTGTTATTCCCAAACAAACAAAGGTTCTGTGTATTTCCAACTCTTTGTGTATTCAATGTAAACTGTCAAACAGCATGTGTCTTTGGTGTTTTACAAATCGGCTATTAGATTTTTTTTTTTTCCTTTGACAGGTGTTAGCAATATATGTCCAGCCTGTCTAACGTGTACAGAACCGAATCTGTTTCTCAGCTGTGATTCAGTCAGATCGGTCTCTTTTATTTTTTATTGGGGAAAAAAAAAACTAAACAAAAATAGTGCAATATCACGTAATTTCCAACCTTGCAACTTGACACATGACTCTACATTTTTGCAGTTTGTCCACACCTCATAACTACAATTACAACAGTGTTTCTGTCTTTGTACTGTTTGGATTTGTGTCAAACAATGTGAAAGACTATCCAAAACACTAATGCCAAGGTATCTCTCCACATCCCTCAGAACAGACAGAGGATCAAATATTCAACACTGTCGTTTATTTAGTTTTCTTGGTGGAGGTTAAATGGATGTAGCTACATGGTATTGCATGTCCATAATGTTTATGGTGTATATAAGACGTTAGTAGTAGCCTATAGGAGACAGCAGATAGTTTTGTCTAAGTCAAGCGTTGTGTGTGAAGCCCAAATTTATTTTTTAACATTCTTTGTCCTAATATAAGCTACAGAGAAGATCCAGTAGTCCAATGGGTTGTAGCTCCGACCCTTTACACTGCGGTTTAGTGGTTTCCTCTCTCCAGTACAGCTGATTCGGCCTTGGAAATTTGGTTGGTTCGGTCAGATGTATTAAACTTGGCTGTTGTCTTTACGATCGGCTTGAACACTAAACTGTATAGTGCAAAACTGCCCCCCCCCCCCCCAATGGAGGACAACAGTTAAGGGCACTTTAACATGGCTGTTTTATGTTGTACGCTGTGCAATTTTGTGTCAGATTGGTCCAAATACTGGAGATTTTGTAGCCCAAATACGATTTATGACAATGTCTTATTGTTAGAAATAAAGGCTTTAAAATTTTGTTTAGGAATTATAAGGAGAAGGCAGAAAGGCACTACATATCCTGATGGTTTTCATACAGTTCTTTTTGTTTTAACTCTTTTTTTTTTTATAACTAAATTGGTCAAGAAAATGTGTTTTTTTTAAGACGTTCTACATGTTGTCAAATGGACAGTGAGGAGATGCAGTATATTGGCAGGGGCTTTTATTTTGTAGTAGGAATGTAGAGCTTAGTGTGAAGCTTTTCAGGACAGTTTTAGATTGTTTATGGATGGGCAAGATTTATTTAAAAAAAATCAAAGAAGAAGGATAGTTGGTATGTAAAATGTTAGCCTATTTTTCATGTGCTCCTGAGCCCCTTTAACATTATAAGATAAAATTATTAAATAGACAGTATTTTAAACTATCTCAGTGTCTGTATTGATGCTGATGTGTCTGAGGTTAATGTTATTGTGTTGGTACACAAAAAGCATCTTTTATTGATACTTATTGAGACTAAAGGTGATGTTTATATTGATCTATATTCTGACATCTAATGTACTGGCTGTTGTATCTCTAAAAGCCTAAAGAATCATTCTTGTTAATACCCAGACATAATACTATTTTGTCTGTGTTCTACTGTGTCACTGAACACAAATTACTTTTTGTATCATTTTATGTTATCTTGCATTTCTTTTTGTTTGAAAATATTTGTTGAGTTACGCGCATGACATGAAATATCATTCACATTACATGTCATGCATTCCTTTGTTTTATGGATGACATATAGAAATCTGTATTTTAAGCCACTTTATGTTACAGTCTGTTGTGATTGTCATTATTTGCATTGTAACTGCTATGTTTTTCGTTGCTTCATTTTCCACAAGAAAATGATGGGCTGAACATTATTCAAACCCAGTCTAAGTCAAATAAAGATGACAATAATACAAATGCATATATGGACAAAATACATCACTTCAAACTTCACCGCAGTCCACCGTTTGAGGACACCAGAGTTCACCTTGAGTTCACATTTGCACACATTCTGAAACCTTCTGGTCTGCTCTTTGTCGCCCCCTGCTGTCCGTGTTTCGCAGTCCGATGTCTCCCACCAGCATTCGTCAGTCTCTGAATGCTGTCGTACGTGATCACTACGTTCCAGTGCTCTCCACGCACCCGTTCCCTGCGAAGGCTGGGCCTCCTCTCACATCTTGGTGAGCCGTATGACGTTGAGCCTCACTCCCAACACCGTGGCGTCAGAAGCGTAGCGAATCTCTCTCAGCATTCCGCTCCAGCAACGCGCCTCTTCGTCAAACCTGGGAGAAGCAGGGAGAACGTGACTTCCCTACGCACGTCTCTCTTCCACTGCCAACATGTTTTGATGACATCTTCAAAAGGTCAAGTGCATGTAAGATACACTCTTGGGCTTCTTTTAAATTACTGATCTGAGAGCACATGACTAACATTTCATAACTAAGCTGATGAACAGTTGCTTTTTCTCATCATCATCACAGCATCACAGACCTTATGACTCACCTCCAGATGTCATTCATCTCCGTGGGCTCAAGCTTCTCAGTGGCATCACTGGGCATCATGGCAAATCCCCCCACAGCGTACAAACACCCTCCCAGCTTGATCAGGTTCAGGGAGCTTCTCTCCTGGGGGAACTCAACGAACTCGGACCACCTGAAAGATTACAGGCGCAGGCAGAAGAAATTCTTAATTATTTTTCACAGAAGTATTAGGATTTGTCAGGTTGCAAGGTAACAAACTACATTATGCTGAATGAAAAGGTCACATCATAGCACAGTCCAGTATTTCTCCTGCTTTCACCCAGCTGATTAAAGGTCTCTCAAGGTCTTAACAATTACAGGATATGTTGTAAAAAGTTTCTTTTCAGGATATGTTCTTTTCGAGAAAGAAAACCATGGGGCCTTGGGGTTTCATATATTATGAAAGCATATGGAATTTCTTGCTGGTTTTAGTGGGTTAAATTTTTATACTTATGAAAAACAATATGGAGAAGAACAGAAATGCTGTTGTTTCAAGGCAACACAGGGTTGCTTGAGCTGCGTGTGGGACTCACTTGTTGCTGGCAATGTCATAGACCTCCACACTGCTGGTGAGGCCGTTGTCTGTCACTCCCGTCACCACGTAGATTTTGTTCTCGAGGACGGCAATGCCGAACAGGGAACGGGCCACTTTCATTGGGGCCAACTCCTTCCACTCAAACTTAGTGGGGTTGTAGACGCAAACTCTCCGTAGGCACTTCCTGTAACGCAGCGCGAAAACCATCGTGTGAGAGCGCTGCACTTTCTGAGGTAACGTGAAATATTTTGTGGAGAAGAGCATTATTCATTTGCTGAAGAAATTCTTCACCCAAAAGCGCTAAGGTGACAATGACCGACAGCTTGTGGACTCGGTCTCAGTTTGGCAGAGCCAACTTGTTGTCAGTGGCTTTCACACGCATCTTTGGGTTAAGCATTCCTTTCAGAATAAAGAACAAAAGCCAAACGCACTTATTTTCCGCTTTTCCGCCCAGAACGTAGACGAGACCGTTATGGGAGATGGAGCAGTGTCCGTACACCGGGTACGGCAGAGGGTCGGACTCACCCCATTTGAACGAACTGTTGTGAAGAGAAAGAAAAATGACTTTTGAGAACTTTCAAACTTTTCAAGATTTCAAACACATCTATTTTCCATATAATTTGTCACAAAAGACTTTTTTCTTTATTTTCTTTCTTTTTTGGGGGGGGGGGGGATCTGTCGTAGACTCACTGTCTGTCGTAGACCATGACGGAGTCTAAGGCATGCTCTCCCTCCCTCAGCTCCTTCCCGCCCAGGACGTAGATGGAGTTCTGGGCCTCGGCCAGACTGAAGAGACAGCGTGGGGTGGGCAGAGAGGGCATTCCCAGCCAATCAGAGCTCATGGGGTCAAACTGGCAGAGAGAGAAGAGGACCAATGCACAGCATGCAGATGAGCTTGTGTTGTTCTCCCCCTTGGGACTATTCACGAATGTCTACTTCATGTGAACTCTTCGCTGCATTCATTACGATGAGAAAAGCATCAAAGATCACAGGAATGGCATTCAAGGTTGGTCATGTCAATCATAGCCCCAAAACGATAGATGGTGCTGTAGTCCTAACAGCTGTTGTGACAATACAGGATTTCTCCAGTGAGCCTTAGATGAATCACAGGCGTCATATTTGAAGTGTGTGTGACATGCTGCATGCATTTGTAATGCAGACAAACATAGTGACCTTACAAAGAAACTAACCGAAAAAGATCTGATCAGTTAAAAAACACAAGCGGCAATTATTCTAGTTTTAATATACCCTTACCTGCAGGAAATAAGAACTGAAGGGCTCGTCTGTAATTTTCTCATCATACATTAGACCTCCGGCCACAAAGATCTGATTTTCTTTGGTCACCAAACTGCAGTGGTTTTTGGGGATCTCGGTAGATGAGGAAGCCAAGAAGCATTCATTTTCAGCAGGGTCATAGGCGTATGTCCCTGTGTGGCTAACCATCAGAATAAGATCCCTCTGGAACATTCCAAAGCGTGGGTTATCATTCAGGATCCCTGGAAGCATACCTTCCTCATCCTCTTCTTCATCCCCCTCTCCTGCCATGGCTCTTGCTTTCTTACCTGACCCCCCTTTGACCTTAGGGAGCAGCCCTCTTTCCGCGTCCCTTATCAGCTGAAGTTCTTTCTTGATGTCCTGATTGGCCTGAATAAGCTTATGCCCCTCCACTTTCTCCTTGAAGTAATTCGGATGCATCAGGCGAAAGCGCACACAATGCAGGAGGTCCGGCAGGTCCTTCAGCCTCTCGTCCGGATCATGCTTGACCCACTCCATCAGACTCTCGAAGACTGTCTCCTCCTTCTCCACGTCAAGGGAGTCAGACGTGATGATGGCAGCCAGCTCTCCCGAACCCAGTTGATGGAAGTCCTGGTCTCGGATGATGACCTGGAAGCGCTCGCAGATGTAGTCCCGAGCCTTGGCCGCCAGCCGTGGACATTCCAGCAGTAACCCGAGCCTGAAGATGGCCAGGCAGTTGCTCAGAACCAGCTTCTTCTCCAGGTAGGTCACACACACGCTGAAGATGGAGGGGATCTGATAGACGTTGGCCGCCATAAAAATGTCCTGGACGTTGTTCTCGGTAAGGTTTATGTCGGAAGTGTAGATGTACTTCAGGATCATCCCCACGATGCCCGGCTCAATGTCTTTCAAAACGATCTCTCGTCTTGTGCTCTCCTCCTGGTCCGAGAGGAACATGGCTTTAAAGTACGGGCTGCTGGCAGCCAGTACCAGCCTGTGGCAGGGGAACTCCTGATCCTTGATCTTCAAGACGCAGTCCACAAACTTGTCGTTCTTGAGGAGATCGCAGAGCCCATCTTGGAGGAGAGTCTGCTGGTACATCCGTGGCTCCGTCAATGGATCTACTAGCGTGGCGGCCATCTTGACAGTGTTTTCAAAATGCTAGCAAATTATGTCAGGAGGAGGGCGTCCTGCTCCTCTCCCACTACTGCGCTGATTGTATTAACAGTCTGACCCTGTGAGGGGGGAAACAGAGGAACTCGCATGGTGTGGCTTCTCTCCTCAGCTGTCATGGACTGTCAAGCATGTTCATTTTTAGAACTGAGCAAAGCTGTGGGACTCACTGAAATTCGAGCCTGATCTCCACCTTTGCCCTGCCTCCAGCCAACAGCTGACGCTGCTGAAGGAAGCCATCCTATCTCAGGTCTCCAGGGTAAGGCCGGGAACTAAAATTTGCATTTTTGTTAGTGGACACACAGCCAATCGTATTCCCCCAAACCACCTGTTAGAATGAGCAACTAATGTTAACTCTTTGATCAGGGCAGTAGAGAAGGAACAGTGTAGTGTGAAGATAAGTCTATCTCACACTGACACATGTGAGCAGCTCTCTGGGGTCCTAGTCAGTATCGTTATCTACATGCTTTAAACGCTACGTCACTAGCAAACATGTCAGATGTTCTTTTAAGTTTTGGTTCACTTGCGACAAAGGTCTGATTCACCATAATGTAATTTTGAATTTACAGTATTTTATTTCATATAAACTGGGCTATATCATAGCCCCAACTGGTGATGTATATATATATTGTTTGACACTCACTAACATGGCATATGGCATATATATATGCCATATGCCATATATGCCATATAATTTTATATATATAATATATAATTTTATATATATATATATATAAAATAGAAGTTGATAATATAACTTCTTAAACTTCTTCTGAACTGGTTCCTCCTTCTATAAATTCAGAAGCACTGACCTCTGTCTGAAATGTCCTATTTCTTTGGAAACCTTGTGTACTTCACTACATGTTTAAATATCTCCCCTGTCCTACTACAGTCCACTGCTGTTACTCATCACTTTATATATATATATTACACAATGACAACAGACACCAACCCATAAAAGTTCTTTTTGGTTTTTAATTGTTCAATATATTATATCTGCATAAAATGTTTGAAATGTTTGGCAAGGCCATCCTTCACATATGCATATTAGTTTTTAATCAAATAAATGACAAAGAAATGCTCTCGTTTGTGTGTGTGTGTGTGTGTGTGTGTGTGTGTGAGTCTTTGGTAAAGGACAGTTGGCATTTACATAGCAAGTACACTTGAGGCCTATTCACAGTTCAAGAAAATACGCTCTGCTGCTTAAGAACCAGGCTTGTGCTGAGCAGTGACCATGGCGACGGGGGCCCTTCTGGGTTTGGCGTGGAAGCTCTGAGTTAACGGCCCGTTGAGCCCTCCTTTCTTCCTGGGTCTAATCGGTTTTGGGTTTGCCTCCCGTGGCTGGTTCTGGCTCCTCCAGCAGGGCCAGCCTCCTCTCTCTCTCCTTGATCAGCTGGATGCCACAGTACGTAACCAAGAGCACCACGAAAGTGGACACGGGGAAACCTGGGAAGTGACAAGGGCTTTAGGAGAGAACCACCAGATGTACAATATCTAACTGCTACATGTACAGTACATTATATAAATTACGGAAGATGTGTCCTATATTTATGAAGTCAGTTAATTCCCAAATATATTAGTTTTCCTCTAGTGCTTTGTGTCTGTGTGATGTCTTGGTACTTGTCTCTGTCATTAAATTAGATTTACCCTTGGACAGCAGTCTTTTTGCCACCAGCTTTGCGAATTCCAGGCTGTTCAGCGAAAGGACGTTGTAGAGGATGATTTGCCAGAAGTTAACTGCGTTGAACAGTCCCCTGATACGGCGTGACATTGCCTCCGACATCAGACCCTTGAAATGCGCACAGGGAAATGTGATAAATCTGTTTGCCCTTACTGGCTTTTATCAACCTACATGCAGTGGTATTTGGGAAGTCCTAACGTAGTAACTTACTAGTTCCTACATCCATAGTACTTTGCTACATTGTTACTAATCAACCATTGATTTTGAATGGATTTCTCAGAGTGATGTCAGTGTTTAGTTCAGCATAGACAATGAACAGTGTTTATCACACTGGATTAAGAAGTACTTGACTGGCAGGAGTTACTACTCAGGATGTCTCTGGAATCTTACTTCAATGGTAGACAGGGGTGGCAGAGAGAAGAGCTTAGCCACCCACAGCTCAAAGTTCAGGCCAAAACAGTTGAAAAAAGACCAGATGTACACCAGCTCGCAGGGCCCAAGCCAGAGAGTCGTAATGGAAAAGGTGCAGATGGTCGCGACCATCTCCTTGAAGATCCCATCGTGATTGCCTCCAATATAGTCGTAGACGTACCTTGAAAGGAAGCAACAGACGGTCACGTTTATTCATCTGGCGACAAGCATGTACAACACTCCTGGTCCTGAGGAGGTGCTGGCGTTTCATGAACAACTAGGAACAGAGCGTATGCAGTTCTGTAGATTTGCTAACGTGCCAGTTTCCAAAGACCTGAATGGAAAAACGTCAAAAGACGTCATTCTGAAGATTTATGCCCTATATAAATCACTCACATGAGTGAGTTCATTTTACTCACTTGCACAGCCAGTCATTGATTCCTCTGTCAAAGTGCCTAGAAAATGAAAAATCAGTGAATTTAAAAGTAATTGCACTTTTGGTTGTATATCATCTCGAGCGTAAGAGAAATGCGAACACTTACGTTTCAGCAAAGACATACAGCATGGTGATACATTTAGGGGGCTGGGGAGGGTCCAGGTGGTCTAGCAGAGACACGGTGTTAATCACGCCGAACATGACCGCTGCTTTCACCCAATCATAGACCAGATTGAAGTAGGCCAAACCGGCTGGAAGGGACATAAGAGAGCAGCAATTACTAACACGTTCTTTAAAAAATGCCTGACGTACTGTGAAAAAGAACATTCTGTATTCTATAACATGAAAGAGCTTGATTTATATTTGGTAAAACAAAAAAGGACAAAGGACCAGACCCAAAGACCAGTCAGACAACTCCTTCACCAGCTTCATGTCAGTAGGGATGGTTAAAATGTATAGATAATGGAAGAGGATGTCCACAACTAAGATGGCTCCAAGGTGCACCAGAGCATGGATGATGATGTTCCACATTTCTCTGTCTTTACGAGTCAAGTCAGGGTTGTTAGCCTGTGAGCACAGCATTAAACATTAATACAGTATGTATAATACAGTATATATGATACAATATTTTAACGTGCTGATATTAGAACCGCGATTTTAAGATTTATAAGACCATCAGTCTGCCAGTGACCAACAGTTCAGCAGTAACTACATTGATTGTAAAATGTTCCTATAAGCCATGAAGCACAAAGGACACACCTGCACGTGAAATCGGTCAAAGGTCATGATGGGACCAAAAAAGAAAAAGGGGAGGTAGAAGTTGTATTTGATCAGATCCATGAAGGTGTAGTTGCCGTCCTTCTTCTCGCAGTTCTCCAGGGCAAAACTCATGCAACGCATGATGGAGAAGCCACAGCCTCCGTAAAACAGGATGTCCTGAAGCTGGAAGGTGCCGGTGACGAACCCAGCCTTGATCACAAAGAAGAAGTAACTATGTTTAATGGTTTTAAAAAAAAAAAACTACAAAACTTCATCATAGGCCATCTGAACTGAGAAACCTGTTTGCACTACAATTTCTATTTGACCAAAGCCATTACTCTACAAATAAATTTGCATATATAAAAATCGAACTCCGGAAACTGAAAGTGAATCAGTCACTGAGTCAGTCGGCCACCTGCCAAGAGACGAAGGGTTCCATCTTGAAGGTGGCCAGACTGGTGAGTCCAGCCAAGAAACAGAGCCACTTCCTCTTAACCAGGGCCACGCTGTAGAGGACGATGCAGTGGGACAGGATGAGGGACATGTACGTCCAGCCCATAATAATCAGCACAGTCAGGCAGCCGTACAGCATGTAGATCAAAGACCTGTGCTGTGGGTCAGGAATGGGGTAGAGTGCAGCATTAGAAAACCAATGTTTCAGTCAGAGAAACAGTAATATTAGAGCTCCCACCACTCACTGTTTATTACAGTTATTTGATGAATCCTATAAGCATGCAGGATGTTTTGTATAAAGTTACTTTGTGTTTTAGGGAGGTTTATTGTTAATGTATGATTAATATCTGTAATAATGCTCGTATTACTCTAATATTAAAAAAATCTGGGTTTTCTAATGATTTATTTTAGGGTTCCTAATACCTGGTAATGCATGATTAACATGTTTACAGTATTACTCACAATACAGTATGTGACATAATTACACTTTGTATACTTATTTTGTTAGTCATATTTTAACAAATATGTCATTATTAAAGTATTTAATGTAAAACATTTCCCAAAATTGTTTTCAAAAGTTTCAAAACAATGGTTACCTTATGTCCATCTATTCCAGATTTAATCAGAAGCAGAAAAGAACAAACTGAGACCGTGTGTGATATTTATGTCGTAGATTGAAGCCTTATGCCTGATATTTATTTAGTAAACAACCCCAAAAGCACAAACAGCAGCTTGTTCCATCTCATGCTCTAACAGATACCGTTGTTGCAGTGCAATACTGTGCAGAAGGTTCGGAGAATCAGATATACACACCTTGGGTGAGATCATGGAGCAGATTTTGGCGAAGATCACATGACCGGAGAGAGCAAACAGGATGTGGTTGCGGAAAGTAGTAAACCACATTGCCCACTCAAAGTCAGCCACATCCTAGGGAGAGAATAATCAATGAACATGCTGGTGACTGATAATCACAGCGTAATGATCATCAGAAAACAGAATTAGTCTCACTTACATGCCTGCAGCAAGCAATTCTGTAATACAGATAATGTGCCACTAATGTAGTGTTATGAGCCAATAATGTGGTTAATGTGTCTCTGTGAAGGGAGTATCTCTTTCAGTGAAGGTGTGCGAATCCGGCCTGGTTTAATCCAGCCTGGTTTGAGTCTGTTTACCATTTTTCTTCCAAAGTAGTGCCATCCTGGTTTCACACTCTCTTTAAAGGTCTTCCTGTGCACATTCTCTGAAAGAAAGGAAATATTTTAATTTCAATACAGCCGATGCTTCACGTTTTTGTTTCTTCCTTCAGTCCCATAAAAACCTTTTATGTTATGTTACATTTGGATGGTGTACAGTCAGTTGAATTATTTATATATATAAATAAAAAGAGAGAGACAGAGAAATCTCAGATGACATATAAAATAAATACCAATGCACCAAGCTACTGCTCATCTGTGTCAATAGACATTTTTGATTGCACAACTGATGAAAAAAAAACAGGAAATGAATTTAGCCTGTGTCAAATTGCTTGTGTCAAATCCAGTAATTTTCTAATATAAATAATTAGGAATTACATAATAGATGTTGCATGGGGAATGTATGTGTGTTTTTGACTGTGTGTGCTGGGTGTTACAAACCCTCACAGTCAATTTCAGACTGAAAACACACAGAATACAGAATGGAATACATCTTGCTCTGAGAGGATGCCAGTATCTGTTTGTCCCATGTGGGCCACTGTCCGATGCAGGAGAGTAGGGGGGACACATTAAAATGGTCTTGTTATTTCATATATTCTTTCCAGAACAGCACCCTAAGACGATCATTTTCAGTACACAAAACTGAAACCATTTTATGATGAACTCTAGCTGTGAATTATGCGATGAGCAGAAATGTAACTCAAAGATTCTACTGGGACAACATTAATTAGGTCTTATATGGTAGGGATAATTTAGGCCCTACTTTAATTCAATCCTCTCTCCATGGGCTAATAACGCGTCACTCTTTCCCAAATAAGTCGTCGGAAGGCAGGCATACATAAGATACACTTCCTTCGCCTTTCAGAAACTTGGTCAAACTTACCACTCGATGCCTCCATGATCCAGCTGGCTGCCCACAGAACAGCCAGTGAGAGGACACTGGTGTAGAGGTACAGCTCGAGCTTCGGGAGGGCTGCCTTGATCCCCATGATTAAAAAAATCTAGCACCAGTCACTGAAGGTTACCTTAGGTACAGAAGAAGAATGGTAATAAACAGACATACAGGTGAAACAATATGCATCCAGGACACATTAATATATACTGAGCACAATACAGTATGAAACATTGAATGGTTAACCTGCAAAATATCCATATGCTTTTCAAAAGCCTGGGGATACAGATGCCTGATGGGAGGCGTGTGTGCCTGCATGTGTGTGTGTGTGTGTGTGTGTGTGCTTGAAGGTGTGTGTGATAGGATGTGTGTGTGAGTCTTTTATGGATATCTGTATCAAGAGATAACACTTAAGCAGTAAAATCAATAAGCCGATCACCAATTACTATTTAGATCATTCAGAGTCCACTAGGACATCTTTGTCAGTAAAGACATCGTCCATTTTACACGATAGAATCTAGGAAAGCATTTGTTATTTCTCCAAACATGGTTAGCGTCCTAATCTGGGTATGCCGTATTTTCAATGCTGTATGTTCACTTATGAGCACAGAATCTTTATGTACATTTTTGTTTGATTTTCTGACACTTGCATGCAGCACTGAACGATTTTTGGGGCGTTTTCATTAGTCCAGCCCACACTTGATGTAATTATAAACTGTCTCATGATGTTTTCATGTCTTCAGAACCTGTTTCCACGGTCACAGCCAACGGTGATAGAGCTATTTAAATTATTTATGGGCATTTTGTCAGCACTGTAATTAACACAATTTATTTCATTCATGAGTGGTTAAATCATGACCTAAATGAATTAATCATACAGAACAACTGTCAGTATAAATGAAAAGGAATTACAGGTTATAGTTCCAGAATTCAAACACTGAAACAAAGCAATTTGGAAACATCTTTAAAACACATGACATATCTGTGTAGTTCCAAATACAGCTGTCTCACAGTTTCTTGTTGAAAGCCTTAAATAAAAGGATAGAACCAACTTGAGAAAATCTACATGGGCACTGTATTTGTCAGCATAAATATTAATTCAACCAAGAATCAATATAAGCACATTTAAATGGATATTTATTGATTTCAATCTTTCACCATTGAGTCTTTATTGAAGGAAACACACTATATTTTGGTCAGTTGTCGTCAGTATTCCCCACTTCTGAGCAAATGGATCAAGGTCGCCTGCACTGGTTAATATCTTTCATTGAACCATAGAGCTATTTTAAATGCACTGGCCTGGTGCCATTGGTTTCGATGCAAATAACTGCTTTACATCAAAAAAGGTGCTGCACTGTCCTCAAAAACATGCACTAAAAACTGCTACTTCATGTCAACAGCCTAAGCCTTTTTAAGATGCAGAAGGCGCGACAAAACCGGACTGTTTGAAGAGAAATGCGATCATTGAGCCTTATAAACCACCAACAAGGACCCCGGGTCTAGAGTTAGTGACTTAAATGGGAGTGCCCTGCTTCACAGCTCCTCCGAAACAGCACAGTCAGCTGCTCCGTACAACCTCTTCCTATTTTAGCCTGTGCAGTTGTTCATCGCTACAGTATGGGACATTTGCTGTGTTGTGTAGAACCCTCTAATAAATACTTTATTATAAATCTCCAGGAAGTCCGCATTGCTCAACTGTTCACGAAAGTAGCTGAATTGAGGGGGTGGGATAATGGCAAATGTTTATCATTGTTTTTTTTTTATAGAAAGCAAAATTAAAATCTTGTTTTATGCTGGGATGACTACATGCCTAAACGACGTATAAGAAATGCTGAGAAATAATACATGGTACGATTTACGAAAGCTCAAGTAAAGATAAACTGCGTTTTGCAAATACTAACCTTGGGTCCGCTTTCCTCAGAAGGTCAGCTATGTGGAGACTTGATCTCCCCCAACAAAAAAGAAAAAAAAGGGTGAATATGTGTTTATCTTAACTCATCCGTCCTGATTTTACAGTAGCGATGTGCAGTCGGTGAAAGACAGTAGTGGCGCGTGTGGATGTTGTGAACTCGGCGGCGGGAGGGGGTGCTGAGTATATTTAGCTGTTCTTCAGTCCGGCACTGCAGCGAGGGGTGGCTCCTGCTCTGGCAGGCGCGCACTAAAAGACTGATCTCCCAACAACTTAAGAAAAGCATGCTGTAAATGGAAACCTTCGTCGCATTCTATTTTTTGTCTTTTCACTTTGTGTGGTTTGTATTTTCTTTGTGTTTTGTTTGAATCTGTGATAAAGCCAGTGATAAAACAGAAAAGAAAACGAATGCAATGGTGCAGTGGTGCGGTGGCTATTTCCCAAGAAATCAGAGAGCACGTAAATCTAAATATGACTGTGGTATGAACAAACAATAAATCTTAAAATATTTAATAAATATTTTTTTTTT
>JAOYMR010000003.1:20588670-20598802 GCA_025802075.1 Tenebrosternarchus preto | reverse complement strand
AAAATAGGATGTTTTTTTCATTTTATGATGGAGGTGCGTGCAATAATTGAGCACGAAAGTGCGTGAATACTGAAGGTGCGATTGACAATTTTTCACACTAGAGGGAGACGCACTACATATAAAAAATATTGAAAAGAATCCCGGTCAGGATAAGAAAATAAAACAAATAAAGGCATAGTTAATAACATTTTATATGTAGTTCTTAGATATTGTTTATATATATATATATATATATATATATATATATATAACTGCTGAATTATTGTTCAACTAGGCTTGACAGTTTGCCTGGAAGAGTCATAAAAGTCCTTGAATTCGAAGACTGTAAAGCTCGCCGTGCTTTTATTTTTAATATGAGGGGAGGGGGTTGTTAGGAACTACCTCCGCCTAGTGTGCCTCAGGTCTGTCTCGTGAATTTCAAACGCTCGCCGCCACCATATTGGAAAAAGAGTAACGTTCCTGAAAACAGACATTGGAGCGGGACTTTTGACGATAACCTAACTGGATATCAGTTTCCAATACATTCGGAGCAGGCGTGTGCACGACGATTTTGAGGTCATTTTTTTCCGTTGATATTTGTTATTGGATTCATGGTCAAATAGCGAGCTGACGTTAGCTAGCTAGCTAGTCTGTTCTAAGCAGTAAAATCCCAACTAGTTAGCTGGCTAGCTAGGAAAAAAAACAGCCTAGTAGCGCGTATAACGCGTTCGAAGTTGGTTTTTTTTCCTTCATAACGTTTATAGCTAGGTAACGTTTAAATATAGCAAATGAGTGTCTGCAAAGTCCTGTCCGGTGTTCAGAGTACTAGAGGGTTTAAGAGATAGCGAGCGTCGGTGCTCCCCGATCGCTGAAGCTGACTTCAAAACAAATCGGTTTCCTAGCTAGCTAGCTAGCTGCTTGTCTGGACGAGCTACTCGGTTAGCGCCTAGCTAGCTAGTAAGCCAGGCTAGCTGTCTCCGCAGGACTAGCTGGCCAGTTCTGTTTCGTTAGCTGTCGCTGGAGTTAGCTTGCTAGCTGGCTAGTCTGTAATTGAGGATAAGGAGAATTTTGCTAGCTAGCTCACTGCTGGGGAAAGGAATAACATCTTGTTTCCATGGACAACACGTCCATAATAACGCAAGTCACAAATCCAAAGGAGGAGGAGATACTATCGTCAAATCCTGAAAAAGGTAAGAAGGATTTGGTGAATTTGAATAGTAGTTATCTGGCCTGTTGGGAGGTGAATTTGGACGGGTAGATTAATCTGGCAGCCACGTCAAGTGGCGGGCTCGCTAGCTAAATTCGTTTCGAGCCCTGGTCTCCTCTAACTCGTTGCCGGCTTGATTTACACTGTATAGTGACAGCTATCCGAAAGTCGGGTAAATGTGTTGGGTTATCAGTGGCATAGCAAATGTGAGATCAAAATGTAGTTTTCCATAAATACGACCAGCTAATAATACTCTACATTGTAACGCTACGTTTGGGATTGTAGTAGCTACTTTAAAAAATACCATTATATTAAAGATACTATTTATGTTAACCAACACATATATATAGCCAGCCAATGGTTTGCTACTACCGTGTGATATAGCATAAATTAGCTATGATAGCTAGCATGAAAAGTTCTGCCATGAGTAGATAACGTGACCAGATACAGCTAGGTAAACATGTATGTATGTATGTTTAGCTATCTACGTAGAGTAACAGAAGAAATTCAGCTTTATCTTATAATAACTAATGGCAAAAATTAATTATTTCATCAAGGTTAATGCTTAAGCTCCAACTACGGTCGTTAGGCAGTCAGCAAGCATATGTATTCCCTTAGTGGTCCATATGTACTTGAACGCTTTAGTTTGACTGAGCAGTTTTTCTGTCTTGATGTGTCTTGCACCATAATTGTCTAGCGAGCTATTAGATTTTTGCGCCGTAAATGTAGTGAGCTGTGACTGGCGACTCGTATACCAGGTGACCATGTCGTATGTTCAGTTTTGAGTTTTCCAGTGTTTGGATTGATAAAAAATGAGCACCGAACAGCCAGATGAATCAAAACGGATGTTTTCGTTTTCGCGTGCTTCTGAGAAACCTCGCACATCCACCGTGTTCATTAATGCAGTAACATTTAACTCGCTTGCGACACAAGACCCTTTGTGTTGCGATAAACATTCTCACTTTATTAATTTTATGGCAATATGTAAATTTCCCAAGCTCATATTGTCCTCGCTAAAGGGAGTCAGTACTTTTCCCCCCGGGTTTACCGTTGACCTCTAGATGTGCAAGGAGATAGACATTCTAGTAGTTGTGTTTTTCGTTGAGGCAACAAATAAACTGGACTCAGAAACGTGGGTTTGTATCGCATGTATAAGGTTCACGAGAACTGTAGCGTATAGTAAAGCGAAACGATTTGCTTGCCTTGTGTAGATGACCGTTTTTTCACTTGGAGAAATGAAATTGGATATACCTTAAACACGCTTCGGCTACACAGTAACTGAACATGGTCATGGCATTAAAGCTTTTTTGAATTGAGCTGAGGGGGAGTTGAGCGCAGCAGGAGAAGGCTGGAGTGAGGGAGGGGGGAGAGAGAGGAATGGGGTAGGTGAGTGGGTGAGCAAGTCAGAGGAGGACAGTTGGAGACAGCTGCATCTTCACATAGCTTCTGGTCTACCCTGGCTATCCACTGTCATATCGTTTGGAGCCTATAGTGTGGAAAAGGGGTACCAAGGAAAGTGGAGCCCTTCTGTGTCGGCAGACTGTTGCTGGACTCTGAGGGGCGATGTTTCTAAGCTCCAATATAGGTGAAAATAATAAAATATGTATTTTAGAAATATACATGATGCTTGTTGAATTTAATTGCATTGTCACGTGAACATGCCTGACAGAAAAATTCAAAGAACAGTGGCGCAAATATAATTACGATTTTAATGCCCAGTGTTCTTTCCTTAGTAGTTGATATTGCGTGTCTATGGTGCTGCTTTTCCACTTTAGAAAAATTCTCGACATTTGGTAGTTATGATGCTGATTTTCATGATGTTGATGTTTTGTCATTTCAGTTTGGCAGAATAACACTGATTGAGACATTGACAGTCTTGGTTGTTTGTGCGATCTTTCTCATTTTATCATTTCTGCATAAATTACCTCAGACATCGTGATGTTTTCGCACAAGCCCTAAAAGCAAATAAAGAAACTCCAATATTTTGAGACAAAATATTATACTTTATCATTTATCTATAAGAGGCAAAAGTATGTAAACCCTTGTGTCTGGTGTGACATAGACTGAACTGATATACTAAACAATTCATTCTTCTTTCACTGATGATGAGACATTCTGTTCCCATATGCAGCAAAATAGTCCAAAGCCCTGATACTACCACCACCATGTTTCCCAGATGGGATAAGGTCCTTATGCTGGAATTCAGTGTGTTTCTTGCTCCAAACATAATACTTCTCATTTAAACCAAAAAATGTTCTATTTTTGGTCTCAAATGTCACAAAACATTTTTTCCAGTAGCCTTCTGGTTTGTTCATGTGATCTTTAGCAAACTGCATACAGGCAGGGTTGCTCATTTAGGATTCCAGTGGCTTTCTCCTTGGAACCCTGCTATGCATATCGTAGTTGCTCAGTATTCTCCTTATTGTGGACTCATGAAGTTTAACATGTTTAGAAGTTATCCCACGCTCTTCTGTGATCTTGCTTTCTGAGCCAGTACTTTGTTGTTTGACCACTCCTGAGGAGTGTAACTGTTGTCTTGAGTTTTGTCCGTTTGTATAGTCTGTTGGGCTGTGTTCTCTTTAGAGGTGGTTTTGTAACATTCTCCAGCCTGATGAGCTTCACCAACTCTTTTTTTTTCTGAAGTCCTCATAAATCTCCTTTGTTTGTGCCTAGATACATTTCCACAAAGGTGTTGAGAAGATCATGCTTTATGTCTGTTCTTTGAATAAAACTGTGCACCCATTCACAAGAATGTAATCCCATTGACAACACCTGACTCTGATTTCACCTTCAAATTAATTGTTAAATGAAACACCAGATACTGAAAGCAACAGTTCACATACTTCTACCACTCCCATAAATCAGACCATATGCCTCAATAAGTAAATGATTATATATTTTGACCTCATTTGTTTAATTTTGCCTACTTAAGAAAATGTGGAAATCTGATATTGTGGGTTTAGGTTTTTATTCATAATTTTTTTGAATACTGCTTTAAAAGTACACTAGTTATTATTCAAGAAACACCACCTCTAGTGGTTAAATAAATGGAAAATAACACTGGAATGATTTTTCAAGTCTTTGGATACACCTTACAGATCGGCCCATGAACCTCTAAGGTTATGGTGGCCAGCTGAGTTCCATTCCAGTTTTCTAGCATTAGCAAAGTTGTCATAACTTCACTTTGGAGTGAAGAGGTAGGCTGTTTATTGAACTTTGTTTTGCTAATAACTTTGAAGTTATTAGCAGAAGTGAACCACGTGGTAGCTATCACCTCACAATAGCAACTTGATAGTGATATTATAAACAGAGTGAATTCAGTTCATAATCATTTGCTGCCGTGGGAATAATTTTGCTTGGGTTTTTTTTGCCACACAATAACATACATTATCCAGATGATTCATCACAAAGTCAAAGAATGACTTGACTTAATTTTCTCATTAATACAGAGCTGCTCCATTTATATAAAGTCTGATGCTTTTAGTGTTCAGCGCATTTACATAGATTGTGTTTACGCGGCTGTTCAGGAGGTGCGTTGAGAATTCTATGTCCAGTTTAATCCCATTTCGCATGTAATAATCATCTCCACTTCTAAAAAGTGTTCCTAGTGTTGACTCTTATTTTCGTACATTTCTTGTCAAGAAACAGTTTTTTTTTTTTTCTTGTAGCGCAATGTGTGTTTTGTTATGCCTGCGTCACAAGTACCTGGTGGTGCTTACTGGATACAGCCAAACACACAGAGACTGACAGGAGGTCAGCATAAACACAGACAAGACTCTGGTTTGCAAGGGAGTTTTTCCCAGCAGGCTGGTCTCAGATCCATAATACTCATGTACTGTTGCCATTGCTAAGATAATATTTTTATTATGGTTTATGTATTTTACTTTTGATTTGAAGTAGTGTGGAGGGTGGGTTCACTAATACACCTTTAACTGTACGTTTAAACTTGTAGAGAGAGAGGGAAAAACATCTGGAATCAGGGGTTACCACAAATGTTATAAAAAGCGTGGACTGTTTGTTTTGATTGCCTCCTTAGGCCTAGGATTGAGATGGGAGAGCTTTTACGCCCAAATATAATATTGTAACTCTGAAAGAGCCTCAGCACTAACCAAAGGGGCAGGAGAGGAGTACTGCCACGCTATTGGCCCTGTGACACACCTGGCTCCTCCTCCTTTTGAGCCAGCCCGCCCTTCCCCCCTCACTCTTCCTCCTTCCAGCACTCGCATGCTCAGCTTTGCTGTGTGCGCCTCCATAGGAGTTTGTCACTCGAGCTCGAGAACGAAACAGAATATCTGTGTGCCCTTAAAATGGAGCTGGAGGCAACAGCCAATGCACGGTGAGGCTGAAGCAGAGGGGGCCAAAAAAGGACTGGGTGGAGTCAGGAAGTGCGAGGGTCTTGTTTCTCTTTCCCTACAACCCACCCCTCCCCTTTCCCAAAGCACTCTATTATTAAAGGGCATTCTCTTGCTGGTGACCTCAGTGTTGTTGTTCAGTGCGTTTGCTTGTGGCTCAGGCATGGCAGATGATTATTATTAGTGGCAGCGAGAGGTGTGAGTGACTTGGATGGCATCTTGCTTTATGCCAGAGTATGTGGGGTTTTGGCCGATGTGATTTGTGATTTTGGGCAAAAAAAAAAAACAGGAAAAAGCTCACTTATGTTGGAAATTACAGAAGTCTGAAAAGTCCAGGGCTTTGGTTTGTCCCACAGTTCAGGCTCTTATGAAATCCAGTGTTCCTCAGCTTAATAATGCTTAGTAGCATTTTATAAGCTGATTTATTTTCAAGATGATTTTCTTTTAAACGTCATTATATAATATGTATCATATATAATATTAGACTACCCTCTGGGATCATTTTACCAGTGTGGGTACAATGCAACTATCATTTAGGGCTGTAGTTCTGCTGCTGCACGTCAGTGATCCCTTGATGTGACGGTTACACCAGCAGTGTTTTCACCAGCATTGTTCACAATTGTTTGATACTGGGATTTGCTCTGTTTTTGCAGACCAGCCAAAGAAGGCTAATCTGCAATGTCAGTGATTGGCCAGGATGCCCACAGCGCACACACAAAATCTCCAATTTGTTAGATGGTTTGCTTATTGCGATATAAACGTGGCCAGTATTGAAATAGCGATTAACAAACGATAAACGAAGGAAACCAAGGAGTTCTTCAGAGCTCCACGTGGTTTGAAGGTGACCTCACAAACATATTCCTAGTCGTGGTGTTATTACATTAAATTTAGCAAGTAAACGAATGTGGTGCAGAAATAAGGACCAGCACAGGCTGTTGTGAGTTTCCATTGTCTTG
Source organism: Tenebrosternarchus preto (assembly GCA_025802075.1). Lineage (NCBI taxonomy): Eukaryota > Metazoa > Chordata > Actinopteri > Gymnotiformes > Apteronotidae > Tenebrosternarchus > Tenebrosternarchus preto. Next base: position 20,592,308 of record JAOYMR010000003.1, on the reverse strand, counting down.
GTTTTACAATGTACTTTCATTATTGGAAGTATTGGCCCAGCAAATGAACACGTTAATTATATTCAGGGTGTTCTTGCTCTTTGGTTTCATCGGAAGAGCAGGTTTTTTTTTTTTTTTTTTTTTAAATAAGATATAGGTGAATGAAATTTTCTGTTGTATGACCTTTTCCACGTGTGTAGATGGTACACAGCTAGTCACATGTAGCTAAGTAGACTTCTTATAAACACTTATAAACACTTATAAATCCTCTGTTCTGCACGATGCTAATTTCCCTCCACCTTGTTCTGAAGTGCGCTAACGTGCTCCTTCCCTTCGTTCTCCGCTCAGTCTCGCTGTCCAGCAGCAGCCTGAGGAAGAAGAGCCGGCGCAGTCTCTTCAGTTCCTTCTTCTGCTGCCTGCACAGCTATGAAACCGATCCTCCGCCTCCCGTTGCCACTACCACCGCCACCAACAACAACGCCGGACCCCTGCCGCCGCCCATCGAGGAGAACGGAGCTCCGCCCAAGGTGAGCGCTGCCCGATACGGCCCTGCCCCCGCCCCAGTGGCGGCACTCCCAGATCTGCACTTCACCGTCTAGCCGAAAGTGCCGAGCTCTGGCTGATACCACCTTTAGTGCACCGTACACTTTTAATCCGGTTGATGGCACCATGAAGGTAGTTTGACTCTCCAGATCACCCGGCTCTGGTCTGCATGTAGGTACATAGTCCTCCACAATGTTTCTCATTTCAGCTCGACCGCGGTCTCTCTTGGCCAGCACACATGCCCCGTGCTGGTCTCACCCCTTCACCCGCTCCTGTGTTTTTGTGTGTCTCTCTCTGTCTCCATCTCTCCCGGTGTGTCGTGGCCCCAGGGGGAGCAGGCTGAAGTCGCCCCCGTTCCTGCTGTATGTATCTTTTTCTGTCCCTCCTGCTTGGGGTCATGCATGTAGAACAGAGGGGTGGAGGTGGGGGCGTGGCCCGGGGAGGGGGGGGGGATCTGTCGCTAACACCCCCTTCCACCAGCCTCTCTTCGGTGGCCTTCGCCCACGGCGTGTCTGTCCGAAGCGTTTTGTTGCACAGGCTCACAGGTCGAGGCTCCCAACACGTAGCCATTATGCTGTCGTTAGCCTTCAGACTCTCACACGCGAGAAACAGAACCAATCGGTGCATGTCCTTGTTAACCTGACGGAGTGGCCATTCTTCATCCTTGTGTAGCTACATTTATAGAGTCGTCTGCGCAAATTCTGCCTTTATGATGGTGATGATCTTACTCTGTGGCAATTTAGATGTTGGGCTCTTTAAGGCAGTATACTAACAATCAGAAAGCTGAGCTATCGCGTGTTTCATTCATACGCTGTGGTGTGCATGGGAAGTTTCTGTTGTTTGCGGTACTTCTCTCTATGCTGTATGCATATTAACCAGTAGCTTCCAGGGGAGCCTGTCCAACCTGAGGGTACTGTACTGTACCACAGGATAGATTCATTAGTGTACTCGACTGTCCCTTCCTTGCGTGCTCTACCAAAGGAAACAAGGTTAGCACAAAAAAAAAAAAAAAGAGAGACTTGTTCTGTAAAACCACAGCTTCTGTATGCAGTGGTGCAATACAGTCATCATTCACGATCACCGAGATAGACGTAGGGGCGTCTGTGACCTCGCGTTGACCCGTTTCTATCTGGTGTGTGTGTGTGTGTGTGTGTGCGCGCGCAAGCGTGGGAGAGTGGGGAAGCAGAAACGACTAATTCTGTACTCCGTCCATAATCCTTCGCCGCTTCTGTTTATGAGGAATCTTCAGGGTGGAGCTGGAATGGTACTGCCTGTTTGCATTCCTTTTCATGTTTTAACATCCACTTCCGTGCACCTGAAGCTGCTGTCACTCGCTCCACCCTCTGGAAACCCCCTGCCCCTCCCACCCTGTTTACTCTTGCCCTGTTGTAACCCCTTTCCAGCCTCCAGAGAAGTACCTGCTGCCCGAGGTGAACATCAACGACTACGGCAAGAAGTGTGTGGTCATAGACTTGGACGAGACTCTAGTGCACAGTTCGTTTAAGGTAGGCTGGCGCATCACTGTCTGGCCGCCCGACCACTACATAACCTCTGCATGTCGAGCGCTCACACCGTGGTACAGTTCAGATGAGATGACTTCTGGAGCTCAGGGCACGTTTCCTGCTGCTCCCACTGATCCCTGATCTGCCCGTGGGCCAGTTCTCAGCATGTAGACACCCTGAGCCTCAGTTTATGGGTGAGAAAAGGGCCCATTGAGTGAATTAGTCAGATATGCTCAGATTAAATCCATCTGGGCTTTAGTGTAATCTTGCCTTCTGCGTAAGCCATTTTAATGCTTGTGATAAGCATGAAGGAAAGACTGATGCATGTAAGCGGAAATCCAGATTTCCTTGCCAGATCATTAAGGCTACAGGGCAGTACTGTCCAGTTGCCAAACTGCTATAAAGGAATTGTCTATTCGACAGTCTTGGATGCTGCTGTGAATTCGAGTGCTGCCTTAATTTTGCAGTACATCACTCTAAAAGTTAATGAAAATCTCCAATTAATTTAGAAAAGTACACAGATGCCCCCTGCTGTTCAACGTGATTATTACACACGTTTAAATGAGTGTACAGTTACATTGTGCTATACGTGTACGTCATGTGATGATAAAGTTTATTAATGCTAAATATATATTTTTTTATAAATGCTTGTCACAGCATTCAATTTTTTTGTAAATACAGTTTGTCCTTGTTTTTCCTCTCCACGAAGCCCATTAGCAATGCTGATTTCATTGTCCCAGTGGAGATAGATGGCACAGTACATCAGGTAATGTAACAGTCCTGCTCACACACACGGCCACGAAGCCTGACCCACTAACATAATTATGACACAGTGGCGTTTCCTGAAGTAGTGCCGGTCCTGCCGAGATCATGAGACCTTTCGTTCTTATTGCGTTACGGTTAATGGGGAAAGCCTTATGCACGGTGGCTGTGCTCTGATTGGGTGAATGCAGCTTTTGAAAAGGTAAAAATGGCTGTTACCTTGTTCAAGTAATCCAGGATAGGCTGTGTCTGTCCTGTAGGCCTATTCATGGTTACTTGCACTGGGTGGCAGTTGTGTGTCCCCACAGGCTCTCCTGCTTTTGTGAATAGCAGTTAGCTGTGTATTTGATTAGTTAGCTAGGTCACGCATGTTGATTCGTTTCATTAGAAATGTGTGTTAAACTGTTTTTGTTCTTGACTGAGTGCTTTAAGCCTGGCTTCCATAGTAAGTCATGTATTAACGCCCGTTTCCATGGTGAGTGAGGATTTTTACTGTGCATCCTGGTCCTGTGTTAAGAGAATGCGCTCGTTAACGTGGGTGTGCCCGTATTCCAGGTGTACGTACTGAAGAGGCCGCACGTGGACGAGTTCCTACAGAAGATGGGGGAGCTGTTTGAGTGCGTGCTCTTCACAGCCAGTCTAGCTAAGGTGTGGCCGTCTCATCCGCTCCCACAAGACCCAGCTAACACCGTTTTAACGGTGCGGTTTTCTGACCGGGGGAAACGCGGGGGGGGGGGGGGGGGGGTGTTGGCAAAAAAAGGGTGAGTCGCCACAAACAACACCCAGCGGTCCGTAAGTGTGGAGTTTTCCGGAATAAGGAGACATGGTTTTAAAAAACCCACAAGAAGCAAA
>JAOYMR010000003.1:20560855-20584958 GCA_025802075.1 Tenebrosternarchus preto | reverse complement strand
GAGCTGTCTGATTACCCACCGTGCTCACTACACTAGGAGCTGTCTGATTACCCACCATGCTCACTACACTAGGAGCTGTCTGATTATTACACACACAGGCACTCGCTCGCCTCTCTCATAATTTGTCCCTTTTTGCGCTACCTCTGTCCATCCTTCGTTTTCTCTGCAACTAAAGCAAGAGAGCGTTTTGTTGTTTCATTATGGTATTCTGTCAGTATTTGGTTTGTAATGTTAAATGCCTTTATTATCCTGCTGATGTTTCTTCCTGGTTTGGCCCTGCTCAGTTTCTTGTGTGATTTCTGGTTTCAGAACTTGTCATTATTAGATAATCATGGTCTTCTCAGAGTAGAATTTGAATAATACAGGAACATAGATTTATTTTTCTGTTATCGGTCTTTCACTGACTCTGTTTACCTCCCTCCACAGGTTTTTTTAAATCCTGTCATTCACCTTTTCCCTTTCATAACTGAAGCACTTTTGGTGTCGGTCAAGGATGTTCAGGTTTTGTTCTTCCAGCTAGTTTTCCAATAACACTTCCTCACCTGACCACTTACGGTGTCAAAATTTTGTTTATAACCATCTACTTGGGGTCCTGTCTTTTTGACCTCTCGTCTCTTCCTGTATTATTTAGAAAACCAAACAGATTTTTTTTTTTTTGAGTAAGACAAGTCGTCCACACTTCCCTGCAGCTTGAAACCAGTCACAAGGGGCTGTGCTTTGGCATGTTTGCAGTATGTTTCAACCTGATGTGATTCATGGTTGTTGCAAATTTCCTTCCAGACTCTGATGTTATATTAAAGCACCTTTTTAAGAAAAACGGATGCCTTTTTCCTTTAATTCAACATTTATAATAAAATGTAATATAATAAAATCCAGGGGTGGGTTTGCCTTTGTTGGGGTTGGACCTTCTTGATCTCAACTCTAGTCATGATTCATTCACAACAGGTATTACAAATTCCAAAGAATAGTTAAATGGGGAAATAATTATACAGTACAATGATACGAGAATTTGTCTTAGGCAGGTGGAAAAACTGAACTGTGCTATGCAGAATCACAATGCAATTTACGTCCTCATTGAAGCACCAAAAATCACGTTCCCTTAAGCTAACCGAAGGAAAGCCTATGTGTCGTCCTTGAGACTACACCAGCCAGCTTTCAGTGTATTGTGAAAACCTCAAATTTCAGGTTTATTAACTTTGGCCTGCATAAGTGGTCAGGTGTGCACTTATGCCCAGCCTGTTCCTATTTCAAAACCAGCTGTTTTTTCCCCCTATACTCTGCTCAAAAAAAAAAAAAAAAAACAAACAACAAATAAATACTGCTACGTCAGGGACGGCGTAGAGCTTGATGTGGCTGTGAGTTATTTACCATCTGCTGATACCTGGAGCATGGTGTGGTTTCATGTGGCAAGATCTCAAATGACTGTGAGGGTGGGGCTTGTGACTGGACAGTTCTGCACATTTTTGCTATGTGGTGGCTGTAATTTCTAGTACATTTCTATGCTATTGAACAGCCTGACTCTTGAAACTGTCCAGATGGCAGCACTAGGGAGAGAACTTGTACTTGGAGATTTCATGAAGTGCTAAAGTAAGATTTACAACTTGGATAGTGTTGTTTACCATGATAATGCTACAGGAAACGTCAGGTAATGATTACAATGGTACAAATGTGTGATGGCTACAAAGATCATTCTCATATTAATGCCTCTGAGTGGCTGGTGTAGAAGTCAGACCTTTTTTTTAACATTAGCGTAGCTCTGTCTAGCCTAGTGTCCTGTTTGCCATCCTGTCAGCAGCAGGGGTGTTTACATCTTATTCCAGCAATCTGGCAGCAGAACAACAAAATGGGAGCATCTTGCAGCAAACAGAATTTATCTGCATTGTTTTGTGGTCTTGTTTAGTTCCTTTGTTTTGTTTTGTTTTGTTTTTTTTTTTTCATTTTTCTTTTGATGTTTACTTCGTACAAATATTTGGAGTAGTTGCTTAAAGATTCACATATTTTGCAAGCTAATATCATGACATGAGTTTTGTATTTTAATCTGTATGTCTATAACTTGCCCCGCCCGGACCCATCCTGTCCCACCCTGCCAGAGTATTAGGATACAGTTTCAGTTTCTCATTGTAATTGAGCTGTAGACAGTAGACAGCCGCATGGCTGTTGTGCTGAATGGCATAAGACAAAGGTTCCTCATTCAGCATTCAAGAACTCCAAGCAAGTCCTTGTTTTTGTTCTTTTCCACTTCTTTTCCTGGGCGCCTGAGCTGTGTGTTGGTGCTCTCTTTCCTGGGAATGCCTGGCTCGGGTCTGAAGAGCAAAGCCTGGACAGGTTTGGGAACCACTGGCAGCAACGTGGACTCGGTTTGGGAATCACTGAGGAATGTCAGCAACGTGGACTCGGTGCAGATAGCTTGGGCTAGTCGGCATCTAGAGCCATTGTGTGAACGAAAAGTCCAGCTGATGAGAGGAGATCTCCGTTCTCATTGAACAGGGGCACATGACGGTAGCCTGTGGATGAAACCAGTAAGACAAATGAGCAATACTTTTGTTTTCTCTAACGCTACAAATCTTCTTGTTTTTAAATGAAGAAGCCTTATGAGAATAGCCTTCTCAGGTTCCATGATTATCACAAGACAAGGATGCATGAACACACTCCTGAGAATATGATTAAAATAATGTAAATTGTAAAAATAAATGTTACTGAGATTGTTGTGATCACTGACCATTCTGTAGGCTTGTGAAGGGTATCGTGCACTGGCCAATGAAATCGTTGCAGGATACCGCATCATAGTCCTCCACGACAAAGCGCACCAATGCAAGTTCGGGCACGGACAACTCAAACTGGAAGTAACTGTTCCACATGGGGTTGAAACCTTTGCCAAAGAGAGAGTGTGTTATGCCTGTCTTTTTTCATAATTGATGTTGAATAAACATTCTATTTTGTACCTGTACCAAAATTACCGATTTCATAGTTCATAATCCCAATCGGAAATGATGAAGGCGTGTGACATTTAAGAACCAAACTGATGGGTTCATGTTAACCCCTCCTGGAGATCTACCACCCTACAGATCCCCCCCCCCCAACCTAGCACACCGGATTCTCTTGAGACCAGCAGTGTCTGAACAATTAGTTCCAACATCTGCAAAACTCAGCAATGAGCTTTGGAACGTTCCAAAACAAGGTATGGTAAGATTGCTAAAGGCAATGTCAGAAACTCTCATACTTGTGCTGCTTTTGCTCATGAAGTGAAATAAGTTACTTTAGGTTTGCTACATAGGGGTTTGGAAATTGCAACTTCACTTTTGACTTTATAAATACCAAAGGACGCAGTGTCATCAGAAAAGTTTTCATGTGATTTAATCACATGAAAACTTTTCTGATGACACTGGGAATATTAGTTGTGTTACTGTGGAATCCATCACTGAGCTTCCATATCCTAATTCCCTCAGTGACTTGAAAGGGAATTTGGCAAAATAAAACCTTACAAAATGTTATAGAAGGGTAACCCTGTTTACTGGTGTAGAAGACATGATCCATGCTTACCACAGAGTTTCGAGTGTTATACCCACCCCAGCACTTCCTCAGGAAACTAAAACCTCTTTGATGTTTGCAACAAAGCTTCTTGTTTAATCAGGACTGAGCATCTAAGTCATACCGTGTATTGTGCAATTCCACTGTAAACTGGAACGTCATGACTTATAGTGATTATTATTTTACCCATACTATTCAATATTACATTTTCCTTTGTGTGAAGTCATATGATAAATATGAAGATCATAATTCTTCATTAGGCAGTTATAACCATACACCATTGTTGTTATAACCATACAGCGCTCTTTACCATTTTCCTCTCAGCTCTTCATTTCATACCAGCAGTGTTAATTAACACAAGGGCTTTAAACGTGTTGGTGATATTGGGGGTCAGAGCACTATACCATTGTTCACAATGTAATCCGTTTCTTTCTCAGCCACGTCTGCTGGCACCCCGTGGATCTGTACCCGGACCAGAGGGTCCACAATGGACGATATCTTCGGGTTCACTTTGGGTAGCTGCTGAGCTGAAATCACCTACCATGCCAACCAGAAAATTATAAATAAAAGTGCTTTATGTACAGTATTCAACAGGAGTGAATACACCCCTGTGCAATATCATGTAAACGTCAAATGATTAAAAATTGTATCGCCTTGTAATAACTTACTTCTAAGTTGAGCAGTAGGGTATTTGCTTTTATGTGAAATTACAAACTAACATCTTAGATTTACTATATTGAAAATACAGAGTCCACAGAAGGAACTTTGTTGATACCAACAAAGGTAAGTGTAGAGAGGGCAGTGTAGGGGAACATTTCTGTTTTCTTTTCAATGTGGAGCCATGATTTGGACGAGGAGACAGACAGCCTAAAGGCCACAAACTGAGAAAGTTCTGTAGTTCACAGGCCACTTAATAACCATGTTTATGCATTTAGTTTAATTGCAAATCAGATGTACTTTTGTTTCAGAGATTGCATTGCCGGTTTTCTAACTTGTGCATCATTGATCACAGGTGTATCACTGATTCACTTTTGTAGTATTGAGTTTCTTCTTTGGGACCTGTATTTTCCATACAATCTTCGTAAAGTGTTTGTTTTTGATTGTTCATAAGAGAATATATTCTACTTTCAACTTAGAAATTATGCAATTATTTAGAGGTGATACAAATTTTAATCTTTTGCCATTTTAAGTGATATTGCACATGGATGTACTCACTTCTGTTGCATACTGCAGAAAATTTCAAGTACAGCTCAAACTGTTGTACAAACAAGAAAAAGCAAGGTTAGAAAAAGAGTTAGATCATTCTGATTCTAATATCCTGTTGGCTGCAATGACAATTCGGTGGATGGCATGAAGACAATTTAGAACTTTGTCAAACTGTTTTGGATTTATACACTTTCCTCAAAAAGCATTTACAAATCATCATTTGAAGCTACTTTCTTCACTTTCTTCCATCTGATTAGATGGAAGGGTGTGCTCACCATCACATGAAACTCTATATGCTTGAGCCATGGTCCCCTGGTTAGAGTGATGGGGTCAAACTCTGACTCCCTCTGTCTGAGGAAGGCTGGCTTCAGGACGTAGCCACACATCCCATTCTGGCTAAACAAGCCCTGGTTCAGGTCCATCTCTGTACACGGTGTCTGGTAGTTGAGGGCCACTGGAGGACAAAAGTAAGAGTCCATTGCATGTCACAGAGTGGGAATTAAGAAATCTGTTTGTGAACTGATTAAAACAACAGCTAGAAAATTTGGCTTGTGCTATATTAACCAGTTTTTGGATTATGAGACACTGTCAAATCTTAAATATTTGTAATGCTAATTAAGATGTATTATTATTATTAGTAGAAGTATTGTATTATGGTACAAGCACTCATAGTCCATAACTCCATAGACTAGGTCATGCAATTTTTTTTTTAAGTCTTCTTGTCTACAAAAAAGGCTCAGGAACCATTTTATGATCACAGGGGCAGTGGTAGCTCATTGGTTAAGGCACTTGCATACTTGAGTACTTGCATACTAATTGTAAGATTGCTGGTTCAAACCCCAGCTCTGCCAATATGTATCCAGTCACAATTGTAAGTTGCTTTGGATGAAAGTGTCAGTGGTTTTCTGACCAGCCATACAAGCCTAGCCTCCAGATACCCAATCAGAAATGGGTGGGGCTTGCACTTCTGATACTTCCAATATTCTCCCTTGTCACCCCTTCCATCACATTTAAAACAAAGCCATAACTTGACCAGCTCCCACATACCTAAAATCACTAATAAGACACTGCTGTGGAATATGCTACCTTCAAGCTTCTAGTACTGCTCAACTTGAGCCATCAAGATGCAAAAACAAATGCATAAAGACTCTTGCCTGAACCAGGATGTTGAACTGAGGAACATCTGGCTGCTCCATACAGCTTCAAATGCAGACTGACAACTCATCTTCTCACTAAGCACTTAAATGTTTTTGGTTTTTTTTACACTCTAGCCAGGGGTTTTTCCTGGCTGTATTATAGTAGACACTCATTATTGACACCGTTTCTAAACTGTACAAGCAATGACGGACATCAATTCATTGCTATTTAGAACTTCATACAGATGTTCACCACATCTTCTTGAAGCCCTCTAGCTAGGGTGGTTGTACTGAGTCAATCTGATTCAAGGCAGTCATATTATTATATAATGTGAGGTACAGTTTTTAACTTTGTGTACCTTCACCAAAAATTGGAAAGGCAACAGCTTTTCACATTAGATGCAAAGTGACAATTTAAAATTTGTAAGACCTTCAAAGAAAGGTTTTGGGTTCAGACACATCCCAGTCATTGTACGAGGAGCATAGCCGTTTCCATAGCTACATGCTACAAGATAATATTCTGAACATGAATCTGTCAACAGAAAGTCACCAGCTTTTCCAATTACATGCAAAATGCCATTTTGTAAATTATAAAACCCGTGACTTGTCTTTAAAATCTTGTGGAAGTGCCAAACTTCCACAAATTGAACCTACAGATATTTAATCCACACCAGACGCTCAATCTACCTCAGTCTACAATTTTAAAATACCTGTTCACAGTCACTTGTTGAAGTCCCTCCACTAAATCTGCTTGGTGTGAGTCAATCTGATCCAATGTAACAGTTGTAGAAATGTAATTATATACTGTAACAGTAAGTTTGTAAGTACAAATGTCTATCAAAAGAGGCTATAAACGGATTCATTAATTGTATATTCTAACAGCAAGGCAGTAGAACACAGTAGAAACAAATAGAAATAAAGTGCATGATATAATATCTATTTAGATCATTGTCAAAAAAAGTCGCTGTTCCAAGTACCAAGTGGTGCAATAAGGCCTTGCAATCCGGCTTGGGGTCAAATCCAGGACAAGGGCTGAACTAAGTTCTGTTCTAGTTTTTTTTGTCCACTCACCAGTTTCTGCCTTTTGTTGAAAGAAGGAACATGCCTTGACATGCACCCGAAGGGGTTTTATATGGTTTCCACTCTGCTTCTTATTGGACTAGCCAGAGAGTGCTTGGACCCCAGCATCACCACTCACAGCTATCTTTATTATTACTTACTTACTTAAGTATTTATATATTCATTTATATATTATTTACCTATCTGGCAACCTGCATTCCACAGAGGCACTGGGTTGAAGTTGGAGGAGTCTGTCCTGAATCCTGAAGGGTAGATTCTGCTCATCTTGTCCACATTATGGAGGACGTACTCATTTGCTGTACAAAATAGAAGTCGTGGATAAATAAACTCTCTCTATGTGTGATTGACACAGTAAGCATCATTTGCTGTACAAAACAGAAGTCGTGGATAAATAAACTATCATTTCTGCATTTTCTTACAGTCTTATTCAACTGGCATGTGGCCATTGCCTTAAGCATCTTTCTTTATTGACAGTGTCTCCTTCTTACCAGACCTTTCTGCAAGCTTCATTGCATCCCCTTCCTTAAAAGAGGATATCTCATAAAAGGACTGGCTGGTTCGTGCATGTTCAAATCCATGGAATTTTACACTTTTGCAGTAGATGACAATATCAGACAGCTCTTTGGCTAGATTCAGCATCTTTGATTTCTGAAATTATGAAGGAAAAATTACTGATACTGATGACATTGTTGGGAGGCAATATAAGAAACTTCACATGCATATATGTTGGTCTTTCAGGGATCTCAGTGTACTTTAGATGAATTCCTCTGAGCATCTTCATCGTCGTCGTCGTCACGGCAGTCCTCTTCTTCCGTCACAACTTCTTCCTCCTCGGTTTCCTCGTCCATAAATAAGGACTCTAGCCTATTCAGACGCTTTCCTTTAACCAGAAAGCGGCCCTTCAGTTCCTGAGGGACACAGAGAGGTGAGCACAAAAGACATCATTTCACCCTGATCTGTTAATCAGTGATAATTCATTGGTTTACTACTCTTCTCCTGGAGATCTACCTTCCTCCAGATTTCACACCTAAATTCAGGATCTCTGAATGCAACATTGTTTCAAATGTGTCAGGTGTACTGAATAAAAATGGGAACTAAGTTCAGAAGGCAGGTAGACCTACAGGAGCAAGTTGGTGTCCACAGCTTTGAAAGAAACCCACACACCAGAATCCTAACACGGCTAAGAGTAAAGGATTGCTGGTGGAAACCAAAAATAGGAACTTGGAGGGCTCAATTAGCATTATACAAAGGAGAACATGCTAACTGGTCACCCAAGCTTTCACTGCAACTTTGTGAGGCTAGAATTTTTTTTTGTTATGAGCTGTTCCTTTAAAGAAAAGAAAGCAGTGAAGTTTTAGACCCACATCTGACCCAGAGAGGATCGATAGTCAGCTCCATTGTTCCAAGCACGTCCAAAACCAATGCCACACCTTGACTGAGGTGAATAGAGGCATACAATAGGTAAGCTACAATTACCCATTCCCCAGCAATCAAAACAACTCCTCAGTCATTACAGCTGATGTGTCAGTGCGTCATCTAAGTAAGCACTAAGACACCAGACCGTAATGAAATGCTGTCATGCCTACGCCACCATCATTAAATAATTCAGATTTTTCAGAAAGCTCAGGCGGGTAAGTGTAGGATTTGTAGGAGGTAACTAAGGATCAAGAGCAATTCCAAGCAGATCCCATCTGTCTGCATTCCCTGCATATACTGCAGTGAATAGACTCCCTGTTCCAAGAAGCACTACAATCTCAATTAGGGGGGGAAACTTTAATGACCTTTAAAAGAAGAGCATCACACCCTCAAAAGGAAGAGTGGGGCAGGGATATGATGCTACACACAGAAATAAGACCATAATCTAAAACTTCAGAGCTGACCAATCTGATCTGGAAAACTGTAATATTAATGGTTTTTCTCACTAAACTGTGTGTTTGAAATATTTAAGGCTGGCATAGTATACAGAGGGCATGAAATTGACCTTTTCTTTCTTTGAAAGAAAAAAAAAAGATGTGCTGACCAGTGAAAGCTGAAGTTATGTTCCTTTTGGTATTTTCACGCTGTTGCAAACATCCTAACAGATTAGCATTTAGAGTGTGGACTTTGTGCAGTTAGCTGATAAGTGACAGTTTGTTAAACTAATGAAACACATGGTATTTGTTTTGACATGTATGTGATCCAGTGACCTATAACACTGATCAGTGGAAAGCAACTACTGGTTAACTCCAGAAGGACAACAAATAGATGTCTGTCCAGGCATTCTGCCAGACGGAAGACAGCTGATAAACCAGACTGTCCAGCCTAAAACTAGATATGTGGTCACTCTAGTCTCATTTAGGAGATGGTTTCAGTTTATATTGCCAGCCCTGCATCTGTCCAAGTAATAGAATTGTCTTTGCAGGTGTTTGTTTATCTGTCATTAGTTCTTTCAAAGTGAGTTAGCCAGGAAACAATAATACATCCTTTTTGATTGCAACCAACCCTATAAAATTAACATTTTGGAACCACCAATCAGAATGAACCAAACTGCAAAATGCAACATGATGGATGCGCTATTATTAATTATTAGCAATAATTGGGCATGGCTGGCTAAACTGTTCCTGTAAATACCTTGGGCTCTCAGCAGTGACTCACCTCTGGAGAGGGCAACTCCGTAGGCATATGCTCCCCAAGAGGCTTAGTTATCAGAGCATTTCCCAGAATGGTAGTCATGTACTCAGCCATCAGCTTCTGTTGATCCACACTGCAGTGGTTCTCCAAAGACAGGATCACTGGATAGTCTGATGTCTAAGGGAAAGTGTGGGAAAACGCTGTTGAACATACAACCACAATGACCATGGGGCAATCTCTGAATGACATAAGCCATTCACATGACCAAGCTATTTCCCATAGATAAGCCTCATATTTCTTCACCCAGAAATTTGTGAGCTTTGGTCAAATGCACTAAATTAGGATACAAGGCTACCTTAAAGGCGTACTCCTTGATGGCTTTGAGGGCATCTTTGAAGAGAATCTTGGAGGTGAGGGTATAGCCGTGATAGATTACTGGCTCCCCATCAGAACCATCCCAGATGTCCAGCTCCACACATCGGCAACTCTTCATTAGGGCTCTATCAGGAGATTTAGTACAGATTAGTCACGAGTTATAAACTACAGTCCAACAAAGGGAGCTTTTACTCAAAAAGCTGTTTTGACATATACTGCTCAGTGGTGAACTTGAGCAAGGGATTCTGGTTGGGGGGGGGAAAGGAGGCCTGTTCAGGTTTTCTACGGCTGTCTGTGAACAAATGCGTCTCACACACCGTATGTATGCCTCAGAACTACTAGGGCCTTTGATCTGGTCCTCCAGCAGGTAGGTGTTATGAGACGAGGAGATGTAGTAGTTGTTCAGTGGTTGGCTCATATCCTGGTAAACGTCCTTGTGGGCTGGCTTCATTATCAGGCCCTCGGGCTGGTGTAGGTACATCAGGAAGCCGTCCTTCGTCATCATCCTCTTTTCTCTGGCTGTTGGGGTGGAGGTGACACAAACAAATCTGCATGCGGTGGAAGCCGAGAGGCCTCGTAACGGGAAAGAAAACGTAACACATTTCGTTTTGCTTAGCCAGGATTTATGAGGTGACGGGCACGACGTGAAGAGTTACCCGCTTCGTCTAATTCGTATTTCTCGATGAGCTGAATGGCGTGAGCCAGATCCACCTGCTCTTTCTGCTCTTTCAGCAGGAACTCCAGCAGGTTGCTAGCACTCATGAGTCCGCTGGTCTTGGCGTACTCTTCGTAAATCACATCGATCTCTTCCCGCTGGGTCAGGATCTCATAAAAATGCTTAATTTCCTCTCCTTCCAGAAAACCACAGTGGGACTCATCACATACCTGCAGGAGGAGAACAAGAGAGAGAGAGCAAGAGAGATACACAAACAGCTTCAAGCACACAAAAGTGACTGTGGATCTGTGCATATTGAGTTACCGATAGCAAGTAGGATCATTTCATTTTTAATTAATTTGCGATAGAGATGTCACCTCAAATAGCAGCCTGACATAGTCATCGTCCACTTCTATATTGATGTTCTTTAGGAAGTTCTTTAGCTCCTCTGGGCTCATCTTGTTGTCACCGTTGATATCAGCTTTGCGCAAACAGTTGAAGATCCAGCTAAAGCTTTCATGTAAGGCCATCAGCTCTCCAGGCAAATTATGTACAGTGTAAATTTTTAACAGCACTGGGATTTTCATGTCTCAACAGTATTAAAGAGTCATAGATGGGTTATGGCATAATAGTCAGATTCTCATGGTAGACTTGTATCTAAAGCAAAGCCAGTTTCTTATGATAGAACACAAATACAAAACCAGAGAAAGTGATCAAGAAGATGGTGATCAAATGCGAGAGCATGCAAGAACAACTACAGCTCTGCCCTATGAAACCCAAGGCGACTGTGAGGATACTGTTCAGTTTTCTGCTGCTGACTGAGGTTGTTCAGGTTGGAGATGATCTTCTGCAGACCAGACACCCAGTGCTTGGCCTCCTCTTCCGAGGCAGCGACCAGGTCCAGGTTTTTGCGACGGCCCTTGAACAGGATGGAGAAGGCCCGCGTCTCCAGCGCCTCTTCCGTGTACTTCCTGAGACCCTCCGTCTGCCGGCCGGACCGCACGCACTCGATATCCTCAACGGAGACTGGGAGGTGTAAGAGATGTACAGAGCACCATTCATTTTGGATCTGTACCGGACCGGCGTAAGGACCAAACAGGACAGGATGGTAGATCTTAAGGAACCAACCTGAGCATCTCAGTGCTAGTGCATGAGACAGAGAAACAAAACGAATATGATCCTTCACAGAACTCATTACTGAAACACACTCTTTACTCCCTGTACTTACAGAAACAGAGGACGATACTACAGTACAAACATGATGACTGAACTTTGATCCAATGGAAAATACATTTTCTTACAGCATATGTACACAGTGCAAGTTAAACTGTGTGCTGGGATTTACTCTACATGTCTGACAAATAAATATTATAAATATATTAGTTTTATTTAAAAAAAAAAAAAAGTCATCTCTTGATTCAGGCATTTTATTGCTCTGTCAAGTTATCACAGATATGAGAACAATAAAATTGCGTTTCTATGGGAACAATTATGCTATCTTGCTCAACACCCAGTTTCTGACTGGTGATTAGTCTGCCATTGTATGGTCATGATTAAATTAATTAAAAAAAACTATTGATTTATATGGCAACACTGGCAACAAGATGATGATAATATCTGCTCATAAAATGGTGACGTGGAAAGACAAATGAACAGCAAGTCCTTCTATCAAACTGATCAGACTGGCTGAGGGTGTGGATAATGTTGAAGCGAAAGGTTTGAGACCCGGAAGGAAAACTGCACTTAGGCTCTCATCACAAATGTGGCTAAGGATAGGAGTGAAAAACCAGGAAGAACCCTAGCATGCACCGTCACAGCAGAACTTCCAGCAAAGCACAGACAAGCGGTTCAGTACAGTAACGGCACTGTAACACTGGCACGGTTACCGTTACACATGCCGCAGGTGCACACACACACACACACACACACACACACACACACACACACACACTGGGCTCACATGTTTGCCGAGGCCGCAAGGCCTTTTTGGATTCGTGCCACATGGTCTTGCAGTCCTCCTGCAGCTTGTAAAACCGCGTCTTCTTCCACGAGCCAGAGCGAACTTTCAAAAGGTCTGCGCCACTCAGGAGAAACTGCAAATCCGAGTCTCCTTCCATGCCTTAAGGGGGGGGGGGGGGTGCAAAGAAGATAATTATAATGATAATAACAACAATAATAACAATAATAATAACAACAATAATAACAACAACAACGACAACAATAATAACAACAACGACAACAACAACAATCTCATAAAAATTCACATTTTCAAAGTACTTTGCATAAACACATTAAATTTTATGTTGGCACATTAATAAAACAACACACTACTCGTAAAAAAAAATAAATAAGAAATCTAATATAGTAAGCACAAACCAGAATAAATCCAAACTATTAAAACGCTTATAATAAAACCAAACTATTAAAGCGCTTAGCTACAGAGCTTGTATACCTGCTATTCTCTGGAACACCATTAGGTTTTGGAGCTACATACAAATGTATCTTCCACCAGCAGATACTGCAAATTATCTTAGAGATTAGCAGATACTGCACATATTGTATAAAACTAGAGCACTAGAGCAGGAGAGAGTTGCACTAGAGGGTTATGGTTAGGGATTTATGACTCTAAATGTCATAAAACAGCAATCAAAGCAGAACTTAATATGAAATCTGCAAACTAAATAAGACCAATATAATATGCCCTGATGTTTTTCTACAGTAAGGATGCGGGTTGCCAGATTTACTGATAAGAGACATAAAAAAGTGTTAAACAGGTGTTAAAAAGCTGTAGTGGTTTCATGTGTAAAGCAAAAAGTGTGAAAGTATGTTCTCGTTTCTTAAATCATAATGTGCCACTTCAGATGTTATTTAAATGGTTTTAAATAATTTAAATGATAGCTTCAATGGTTACACCAAGGTCTTTAACAGAGGGGGAAAAAAACAACTAAAGCAAAACTATCAGCCTTGATTCTAACAAACCTAGTAAGAGTTTCTGTTTTATATAAACACTAAAAAAGGATGCGTCAGTGTTTATATCTCTATAATAAACACTACATCACTTCCATGGTGTGTTAAAGTTTTGCTGAGTATGGCCAAACTGAAAAAGTAAATAGAATACAAATGACATCATCCTACAAATATAAGCCATTGTTATTTTTGCAACTGATATAAACAACCCCTAAGCATAAGATGATGAAACAGAACTGAAAGCCACACCAAAATCACTCCCTTTAGGTTCTAAAAATAAAATCCACACTATTTCATAACATTTCGCCAAGTATGGTCTAAACCAGGCAAGAACATATCTTTGTAAACATCCCATTTTTTATAACAGAGAGAGAATAAATAAATAACTATATTGATGCACATCAATTACAGCAGTTCAAAAGTCCTAATATTTTCCATAATGCCAATCAGTACACCATGGTAGCAGGTCCCCCACCCTAGTTTAACAGTCCACATTCCCCCACCCTAATATTGACAGTCCACATTCTTTCTGCCCTAGTTTCCAGTACACCTGTACCAAGTATTCAGTATTCAGGTGTTGGAAGCAAAGACACGAACTGTGTGATTATTCAACATATTCTTATGGTTTTAAAGCCCCAGGGAATTGGTGGTTTGCTTTTGAATGAAGGTAAAGCTGGTTTTGTGGGCCCGCAGGGTGCATGTGCAAAGGCATGAATAATTGGTGACTTTTCACTGGCTGCATCCAGTGTCTTTTGGTGTAAACTGGGCGGTCCTAACCTTGAGTGAAGCTTGAGTGAGCTCTACCATGTACAGTCGCATGGGTGATGCTGCTTTAACCCTGCATGTTCCTCGATTTGCCAAAACTACCGGTTCTCACTCTTCAAGCTGGTGCATCACAGCGAGTGAAAGCAAATTAGGGCGTGAAAGCTAAACTTGTAAGCTTATCCTTGTGTGACAATTCTCAAAATCAGCATCAGTAGGTCCGTACCTGTAGAGTTGAACAATCCTTATTGTCCTCGCATTGTGCCTTTGTATGTTCTGCTTGAGTGGTGTAGCAGGCTGAGAATCTTGGACAGAGGGATGTCAATCAATCGTGCTCATTAGAATATTTGGACCCCGCCTATACATTTCTTAGATCTGATTAGTGAATTCAACTGGTGTTTGAGCAAGGGGTCTTTTTCCATGTAAACTTGCTGGACGTTTATTAAACACGTGTTTAGAATCAAACAAACATATTTAATGTTTTGAACTATGTTTCCCGGGACTTTAAACCATGTTTCTGTTAAATCTACAAAACTAAATTTACTGTCTATGAACAAATCATGTTCAAATGTGGCCTCTGGAGTGAGAGATGTCATATTAATTAACCCCGATTTACATTTAAAATGCAAACTAAAGACTGACACAAACATCTGACATTAAAAGAAGTGGTCTTCACTAACCACAAGAAATCATTACAAAGTCCAAATCTTGTCTGTATCCCTGCCCATAACGGAGGAATATTCAATCTCAAAAACCCACTCCAACAACAGGTGAAGCAATTCTGTTCTAATTCTACCGGCTTTAGCAGAAAATACATTTCCATTCACGTGTCTGCTTACACAGGTGATTCAATCTGATCAAGACTATGAGTGTAAAGGGGAGAGGGATTTAAAGCTCATTTTAAGGTTTTATTGCATAAAGGTTCAGACTTTGAACTCGTTTAATTTCAGATTTAGAATGACACCATACCCAACATGCGCCATTGCATTAATAACGATAAACAGGTGCAAACCAGCCACCTCTTCGGAGTCCACACGTTTAATATCGCGAATGGTTTATATTATGGTGTAATAACCATACAAACGCTTCGTTAAAAAAATCCACTCTGGCCACTTGACACCATAAGAAAGAAATGCATAATTTATGAATGCATAACTAATATATAGCATAAAACTACATCAGCCCTTTTTCACGTAAACACACTAGCGTACTGTGATGTTTCGTTTCAGTCTCGAATTAGAAAACGGATGTCCAAAGTATTTCAGTCGTTTCGTTTTGCTGAAGACGTATGAGTGGGCAGGTGAAGCTGACTGGAAAGTACGAACGTTTCATTTTATGAAAACTATAAGGTTACAGCTGTGATGTATAAGAACTGTAAATTTGCAACAGAAATATAAAAGCGATTAATAAAAAAACATAGCCTACAGATAACTGTTGGACATAATCGTAAACGAAATCATACGTCTCGTATGTCTAACAGCGCTCAAGCGGTAAACATCACTCATCTTACCCAGAAGCCTCAAGTTGTAATTTGTAACTTGCTTGCTTCGCGTATTACGAAGTATTTCCTCAGAGTCCGTCCTTTCCAGCTGCCCTTGTAAGCAGTGCATCTTGGCACTTTCCCGAGCAGGAACATACAAAACTCGATGGTATGCGTGCTCTACGGATACGGGAAGTTCGTGCTCGGATCTATCTTCGGGCGTGTACCATCCAAAGTTCAGCGCTTGAATTACACTGCGAGCAGGAGCCCGTATATTACACGGCGTGGAAGATGCATCAGGGGCGTGCCTAGACTGCACTGAGACCAGGGCTTCAGCCCAGGGTGGTATTCCAGGAAACGGGTTTAATAAGTCTTACATTTAGTTAATCTTGAACTTTGATTTGACCTAACTCGACTCGGCCTACCCAAAGTTACCGGTTCCAGAACAAGTTTATATTCCAGAAATCGGGTTTAAGAAACCTTAAACTTAACCTTGAACTCGGCGTTGACCTAGCTCGAACCGGTATACCTGGTTATCGGTTCCAGAACAGTCGGTTAGAATTTCAGCTATCGAAGTCGGTCAACTCTGAGTAGACTGAACTTAACTTCGAGAGCCATCGTCAGTTGAGCGCTGATAATATGATTTTTTTTTTAAACCGCAGAGCTTTTTATTCCACTTGAAATTAACGTTGAAATGAACGAAAGCATATTAATACACTTCAAAATGTAACAGCAATGTTACCTAAGCAACGACAACTAACATTGCAAACAAAACAAAACAAAAAATTGACAGTCAATAGGCGGGGTTCATAAAACTGCAAAACCACGAATCAGCCTAAGTTAATATTTAATTAATCAGCCATTTCGCTGGTTACTGCGTTTGGGTTGATTGTGATTATTAATAAAAAAAATGTAAGTCAAGTCAAGTTTATTTATATAGCACTTTTTACAACAAATGTCACAATGCAGCTTTGCAATCGCATGGATCCAGGTCCCTAATGAGCAAGCCAGAGGCGACAGTGGCAAGGAAAAACTCCCTAGGCAGGGATTAGGAAGAAACCTTGGGAGGACCAAGACTCAGAAAGGAGCCCATCCTCCATTAGTATGCCCAGCTCATAGAAATCCATATTTAACGTACGATTTCTAAACTGAAAAGTCCCTCCAAAGAGAATGTTGGGCAAGCAAATCTGGGCAAGCAAATATCCAAATAAACATGCAAATGATAAAGGACAAGGTAAGACATTTGCAGAGTCTAGAAACCTTTAAAAGATGATGGTATATACAGACTACAGGAAAATAAAAGGGGTAGAATTCGCATTTCCTAATAAACCGATCATAGTTCCTTAACATACATGGCATTTCATTATATTCGTTACTATATACAAAATAATGTATATAGTATAGAACCTACATGTTTTCATAGTTGTAAATGTATAAAAACCAGAATATATGAAACATATTATTGTGCAAGAAAGGAGCCAGAATCACGTCATAAATATAGTTGTGGTTATATGATTTTACCAATTGTTTGGCATCATTATTTAATATTCAAATAAATTTGAGAACGAACCAGCCTTTACTGCCTTTCTGAAATATTCATGATGGGGGATGGTGTTGGTTTTGAACAGCGAGTAGGTTTACACTCGTGGTGTCTCTTAAGGACTGTAACATTTTATCATCACTACCATAGATGCGGGGCTACCTGCTTGTCATCGCGTGGTATGCAAGGTGTCTGTAGTATCTGTGGAATTTTCAGGAGTGATGCCGACTCCATTCAGGCACTGGAATCTGGCCTGGTCTACATTTCTATCTCGGTCCTGGCTCTAGTTCTACAGGGGGCCAGACTCTAGCAGGGTCAGGATCAGGTAGATAACATGCAGGGATACCCTCGGTCTCAAAGAAGGAAAGAATCTGTCTTAATTACTTGGGAGGGAACATGTGATTGTAACTCAATGAAATTAAGTGGCATGTCTTGTTCAGATTAATTTTAGCCTGCAGTGTAATATAACAGCCTGTTATTATTATTGTTGTTATATTGATTAATAACTAATGAATTGTTTTCTCATTGCCTGCATATTAATAGTATAGATAGATGTCTGTTCACATACATTTTATACTGAAGGAGCAGTAATAAGAATTTAGGTC
This sequence comes from Tenebrosternarchus preto, assembly GCA_025802075.1. Classification (NCBI taxonomy): domain Eukaryota; kingdom Metazoa; phylum Chordata; class Actinopteri; order Gymnotiformes; family Apteronotidae; genus Tenebrosternarchus; species Tenebrosternarchus preto. The sequence continues at coordinate 20,567,014 of JAOYMR010000003.1, read as the reverse complement.
TATGCAAACTATTAGAAATGTAAGAGTCAGGAGATGTTAAAACTGGCAAGATTCATAGTGTTAAACCGGCCAAACCACACACACACCCAGTACCGTTCAAAAGTTTGGACACACCTGACCAGATGTATGTTTTTAACAAAGACCTTTTTTATCTACTGGATTATGCTCACATTTGTTTCTAAGACAAATAAAAAAAATGGGTGAAGGTGTTTGTCTAAGATAAACAAATACTGATTATCACAAAATAATCACACATTTCATGACAGTGACACTTATCTTTTACATTATGCAACAGGAGCACAATTTTTCATTCAACATACAAAACTCTATTGGTTCCCCATGTTATGCAACTGTAACATGAAAATATTTCCTCTTTTTATGCAACTATATACCATAAACAGTACTGAGTAGAAATGTCTATTTACATGGTTTTCTTCATAATTAAGATGATTCAACTAATTTCTCTTGTTAGCATCATCTACACTGGGACACCTAGATTTGGGAATAGTTTAGTGGGTGTAATAATCATATGTGAGTGAGTGAAAAATATTTCCTAATTTTATGAAACATCGTCATTGAAAGGAGTGCAGAAAACCAAACTTTTGACCTTTTGAGTTGAAGGAAATCATGCGTGTCCATCCTTTTATCTATTTGGTGTACAGTGTACGGGGGAGAATTGAATGATTCAGTGAGTGTGTTGTGTTAGGGCCAGGGAACCAGGCATGTACTGAGCCTGAGCTAAATACTTATCATTTTGCAATCTGAGGGGGTTTGATATGCAATATGATACCACAAAAGACCCAGAATTGTCTAGAGAATGGACCAGATTGGTATGATGGACGTGAAAAATATTAAATAATGAAAATGACCCTGATTAAAAATGTTAGTGAATTCAAATTATTAATGTATGTGAACTGAAATTTTGAGTGGTAGTCATCTGATTTAATACATTTATTTATTTTAAAGCAAACAGTGTTGATTTGATTAAATGTTTTTCATTGTTTAACTCGAGCAATCGCGCGGCTGAATGTTAGGCCAAATTGGAAATATCTGCCCATGTTTTCTCAACGAATCGCTCGATGCTCCTCTGCTTTTGTCTGTGAGGGGTGTTGGTATGTAAATACATTGGCCTTTCAAGGTGGTTAACTCCAAAACAACTTACAAAACCTGTCACAACTTTGCCAACTTGCTCAGGGCAAACACAGGACGTTAGACAAAGAACATGTTTTTAGGAGTTCCCCCAGGTCTTCTTGAACCATGGAGAAAATAACGGCGAAGTGTGAAGTGTGCAGATGAGCGTCGATGAGATTTTAGAAACGTTCGCAGTGCAGATTTGGTCAGATTGGTTTATCTTTATTGGTACTATTCAATTGAAACTGTCGCACAAGGAAGACAGCTCTTTTCTTTTTAACATGGGATTACGTTAATACCGACGCATTTTAAGGCGCAACAAGTAATTGTTTATTCCCCCCCCCCCCCCAGGGACTTATGAAACAGTCATTATGCTGACAACTAGTGGACTGGGTGTATTAGAGATTCTGTAATCTTAAGCCAAAAATCTTAAACATGGGCGCCTCCGTGTGGGGGACACGATCTATTGAGCGCACACTGGTTCTTTTAACGATTATAACAATCTATTCTGCAAGCACATCCATCCAAATGGGTTCAGTGGAAGAAAAACCAAATCAACAGTAGTCTGAAGTAAGCGGTGTGAGTAAGATCATATCAGCCAAGTCAACAGTACACAGTGGAAACCAGTTTGACATTGTGGTTGTTTATTTGGCACTGTTGAATTTGCTGAGCTCGTACATAGCTGTTAGCACATTTTTTTTGTACGATTCTGCAACATATTCCTAGTCTTGATGTCAAATAAAGAATAGCAAATAGGGTTTCATCCTGCAGGGTTTCAAGTTCATCCTGCAGACTGCTTATAGTGATAGCTGTTAATTATATCCTAACGTTGTTATCCGAAATAACAAAGCCGAGCAACTCCATGTCATGTAATAAGCCCTTGTTGTGCGCCTGTAATTATCTGTAGCTGCCATCGTGAATGTCTGTGTGTGTCATTATACAGGTAATAGGCCATACGATTCGACACCAGGATAATATGACAGCATGAACCAAAGGCGGATTATTTAACTCTGCTCTGCTACTCCTGTTATCTCTCTGGAATGTCGCTTGAGGGTCGCTAATACTTTTATCCAAATACTTGGTATAGGGTTGTTATAGAACAAATTATACTAAACATTTATCTCTGAAATGGCAAGTTAATCATACCTAGAACTAACGGGAATCCTCGATTGGTCTCGTACTTGTTAAACTGTGTCGAATCGCTCCTCCTGTATACGACTCGACTGGAGCTGTCCATGGTATCTCTCTGATAAACCATGACTCCCCCGCCCCGATAAACCTTATTAATTATAAACCCCCGATACCCCCCCCCCACCACCCCTTGTTACAGATTTTAAACAACTCAATCTAGTTGAATAAGAGGAGAGTGCAGAGTGTATCAGTTTAAAATGAGGTAAACTGACGTATACAATGAATTTATATATTTTTCTAAATGACATTTGATTTCTTTAAATGCGAAACATTTTATGTTATGTCAACGCATCCTTTTTTGTACTGGAATCCGCAACTAAACCAGAATTCATCATTTCATTCAAGCTCACATAACGTCTTAGAAAAGAAAAAGTCGTTCCTCATGCAATCCTCAAAGTGGATAGCATACCATCAGATATAATAAAAATCAATGAACTATTCCTAATTTTAAACAGTTTCTAATTTAAAAAATAGGCAAAAACGTTTATGACAGCGTAACCTACCTCGTCTAGCCATCGTGTTTGAATCCCACGTTCTGGCAAATGTTCGTGCAAAATGAGCAGCGCAGGATTAGTAAAAACAGGTTATTACAGATCTGTTCAAACAGTTGACATATTATAAGGCACAGCATAAACATTCTTACAGTTTGAATACGTTAAGTAGAAGTTCCACTTACATGATTCTTGTCAGAGACAACTCCCTTATTGCGAGGACTTCTCAGACTCACGGGCTTCTGCGCTCAGCGTACACACGACACCCTGTGGAGATAAAGTTGATACAACTTCTTTATTCTTCCTGGGGGCGGACCAGGGAAAACTGCAACTCTAATGGTACAATTTTTCTGAAGCGATTAAAAGATAGTAAGCAAATCGTATTCGTATCAGAAAGCCTTTTGCAAATGATTTACAGGATGGACATAAAACACGAGTGGCTGAAATTGTTCAGAACATTTAAATGGGACATTTGCATTTAGTTTGGACCACTGCACTGTTCAGTGCAAAATTTCATATTTCGAAAAACGTGAGTGTGGGAAGACGATAGTACGACGGGGCGATTAAAGAGACGGAAGCAGGAGGCGAGGGTGGCAAAGGCACGTCTTTACTTTCCATTGAGACGTAAGAACACAAAACGGTCAATACAGGCGCGGTAGACCTAAACAAACACAAGCAATGCAGCGATAGCAGTAAACGTACAAACCAACTCGTGAGGCGCTCAACGTGTCCGTTAGAAGCACCAGAGAAGTGGCTCCAATACGCAACACTGGAGGACTGAACCTGTGGGGTTTAAATGTGGGCAAAACAAACGAGGGACAGGTGTGCTGTGTTAGAAACAGGGTGATTGAGACCGTGGGCGTGTGCTGGTGCTGCGACGTGAAGGAGGGGGCGTGTCTTGTGTGCTGCGGAACCGGCCTTCTGTGACAGATAGTGTGGTTCATTATAAGAAGGTCAGTTAGGAAATACTGAAAAGAAAAAAAAATAACAGGCGCACTTGATTTTGTTGAGCTCGGGTAAACGTCAGAGTAAACTCGGTCTAAATAGTTTTTAGCTTAAAATGTACCCTAACATTTGTTCCTTATTCATGGTAGTATTCAGGAGATGGGGAACGACCTCTGGCGGTGCGAGATGGTAGTGCGTCCAAGTTGATGAGGGTGCAGACCTGACAAATTTAGCCCTATTAAAGCAGAAGATATGAAGTATTTATTCATAGTTATAGTCAGCTCGGGGATAAGTGCCATTTAACAATGGCTCATTGTAACTAAGCCTCATCTGACTGTCTGTGAGTCAGGCATGGCTACTGGCACTGTATATATTAAACGCATGAAAACATCTCTGGATGTTTACACCACGCCTCTTATAACAGACGCTTTCTCCTTGAGCTTGATTTTTTCTTTATTACCTGACATTTCTTGTTTATCAGAGACACAAGGCATGACAACAATAAACATGGTCTCTGTAATCTTGCATTGTCTTCAGTTTGCGTATAAAATAGCAGAAATATGTTTGCATGAGAAAAAGTTATCATGTATGGCACCTTAGTACAGCACTTTATCAATTGCAAAAAATAGTTATTCTTTTTTTTTTTCGCCAGACAACAATCAAAATACCAGGAACTTGTATGGAATGTGAATAAAAATATGGAAAAATGTGGAGAATAGTTTCGCATCTTTTTAGAGTTTGTGGATAAACATTTTGCATGAAATGGGTTAGCGTATAATATTAGTAGACAAGCCTAGACTAAACATCAAAAGTCTTTCTTTGCAAAAACTAGGCTGCATTACTTACCTTCAAATCTGATGCATCAAGCCATGTTGCCTGTCCTGAGCAAGTACAGTAATGAGCAAGTACCATCCAGGCTAACTCACAAACAAAATGTAAGTTATGTATACAGTTTTCACTTCTTTTTTTACCTTTAATTACCTGGTGTGATGTGTCAGGTCTTCATTAGGTGGCAGCAAAGACCGGTCATTTTATAGGTTGACCTTGCATAAACAGACCTATTAAGTCTATTGAGTAAACAGAAATACAAAACCAACTGTCAGAGACTTTCGACTATGTGAATCTCACTCAAAAAATAAAACTAATTAATCAAACCAATATAATTTCATTTGTTACACAAGAGATCATGGCTCTAATTAGATACACACGAAATATTGCGTTATGCGTTATGATTTTTATGATGGGTGTTCAGGGGTTATAGAATTCACATTTCAAATCTATGATGAAAATGCGTCTGGAAATCAGCTAATCTACGCAGGTCCCAGTGAAAGCTTTACCCAAAGAACCCTCGTGCCCCGGAAGCGATTCGTCTTGATGATTTAAGAAGTTCATGATCCAAACTTTAGATGTCTAAATTCGTGCTTTCGTTGTTGATTTAGGTTTCCGTCGCTTCGTGCCATAATGGCACACAGATATCTCCGCCTCTCCAGAGGTTGCAGAAACCTTATTCGCTTCCTTCAGCCTAATTTCAGATCACCAAATTGTGTGCGATTGGTAAGATGTAGACTTCATGCATGCAATGCTACACAGCTAGCTAGCTAGTTAGCTAACCTAATCAGTAATATCTATGTAACCTAGCATTACTCCTTATGCTTTAATAATTAAGATAGCTAACTAGCTACATGTTGTATACTATATGATACATGTCATGTTAGTAAAACAAACAGGTCTATGGTCGTACTGTTACCCTAGCCATATACAACGGTTTGTCGCAAATGACATTGCTCCCTTGGTAAAGGTAATTAGTTAGCATAGCTAGATAGTCAGCTAGCTGCGTTACTAAAAGCAAAACGTAGCTGGCCTGCTTGTCCTGTGAGCTCGTTTATCTAGCTTACTGCTTGTGTTTTGTCACTAGACATCTCGGCAGATTGTTTTTTTTTTTTTTTTTTTGATGGTTTAAACACCTGTGCTTTGTATAGAAACCTTTGGCTAGCTTGGCTAATAAGCTTGGTTACTTTAAGGTTAGCATAACTCACTGGTGTTGAACAAACGAAATTTGGGCAGTTTTGAGTGGGTGGAAAATACGCTGTGCTGAAATAATTTCTCTCGATATTGTTATTATTTACACAAGGGATTGACAGTGCTACTACAATGTCATTGCCGGTCTCCATGTACCACAATGTCATTTATTAAAAAACAAAGACGGGTGTATATCGTTAACAGCAGCATGTTGGCCTCACAAGAGTCTGTTATCCTTTAACAGATGTGTGTTTTTCAGGTATCTACTCAGAACGATGCTCGGCGAACCCTTGACAGAGGACCACTGCTTTCACAGGTCTTGGCGACCTATATAAGGTTAAGTTCTAAACCTCCAAAAGGTGTGTGTTCTCTACATAAGACG
>JAOYMR010000003.1:20546715-20555674 GCA_025802075.1 Tenebrosternarchus preto | reverse complement strand
CCCCCCCCCCCCCCCCCCCCCCCCCCCCCCCCCCCCCCCCCCCCCCCCCCCCCGTCTGCAGGTCTGGAGAAGAAGACACAAGTGCTGCAGCCAGAGGAGAAGAAGACGGTGGCGTACCACGAGGCCGGACACGCCGTAGCCGGGTGGTTCCTGGAACATGCGGACCCTCTGCTCAAGGCAGGCGCCACGTTACCCATACTGACGCACTTTCAACGAATTACATCCGGTTTCCAATTAATCCATTACCTCCACTTCCAACCGTTTCCAATTAAATCAGTTTGTTCACAACATTCGTTAACCTTAGAGAGGGACCCGCCAGGATTGAGCGTCACCCTGTCTTCTACCATTACCTAAGGCCCGACTCTACAAGCACACGGCAGCATTGCTTTGATTCCTGAAGCATTCCTTGCAGACCCTAAGACACATTTGTGCTCTGTCCCAACTTCCCACAGTGCTTTAGTAGGTCATTGTTCTTTATAGCCTGGAGCAGGCATAGGGGAAGCTGGGATGGAGCGAACCCTAAGGACCAGGCAGGGAAGCCCTGCTACAGTCATTAAGACACTGAAAACATGGTCTGATCCTAAATCAGCAAACTTTGGCAGGTCTGATGAACGCAAGCCTCAGTGTGTGTGGGCGGGGTGCGCTTTTGGCTCTCTCTCGCACATTCCGTAACGTCCCGGCGGCGCACGTTTCCCACAGGTGTCCATCATCCCGCGCGGGAAAGGACTGGGCTACGCACAGTACCTTCCCAAAGAGCAGTACCTATACACCAAGGATCAGCTCCTCGACCGGATGTGCATGACTCTGGGCGGACGAGTCTCCGAGGAGATCTTCTTCGGCCGCATTACCACCGGAGCGCAGGACGACCTGCGGAAGGTCACCCAGAGCGCGTACGCACAGGTGCGAACCCTAATAGACTGATAATGATCCAGGGTGACAGAGGAACCCGGTTTGGGTTGGTACTCTGCATGATTAAATGTGGCAGAATTTTCTCTGTTTGTTAGCTTAGGTCCAACTGAGACCCAAGACTGCTAGTTTTTGAAAGGAAAGGCTTTCCGAATTCATTTAGCAGATGGAACTATAATGGAACTAAAATAGACGACATCTGCTTCCCAAAAAACTAATATTTGTGTGATACAAGTGCTACTGTCGATCTACTGCTGCTTTTTGACCAAAAATAGTGACGCGCTTGCAGTTGAAACTGGGGGGGGGGAAAAGAGGTGAATCTCTGCTAAGGCCTTTCTATACATCTTATAAAGAATCTGTCCGTGCTTGTCGGGTCTCCTCAGATAGTGCAGTTTGGCATGAACGAGAAGGTTGGCCAGGTCTCGTTCGACCTGCCGCGGCAGGGCGAGATGGTGCTGGAGAAGCCCTACAGCGAGGCAACGGCCCGCCTCATCGACACAGAGGTGCGGAGTCTCATCAGCACGGCCTACCAGCGCACGCTCCAGCTCCTGACGGAGAGGAAGGCTGAGGTGGAGAAGGTACGGGGGAGCCTGGGGTCACTCCGGTGTTCGTTTTACTGCTAATGTGAGGGCTTAATGAAGAATGTAGCTTGGTAGGGCAGGTCTACCAGCGTTAACAGACCTTATCCCTTGTGGAAAAAGTGCGATGGAGAAATAGAACTGTGTCTGAAAGGTAGTACTGCCGGTTGAAATGGGTAATTGGGATGTAATGAATGGTGTGTTGTTGACTCTGGTCGCTTTCCACCACCAGGTGGCACTGCGCCTGCTTGAGAAGGAGGTCCTGGACAAGAGCGACATGGTGGAGCTGCTAGGTCAGAGGCCGTTCGCGGAGAAGTCGTCGTATGAGGAGTTCGTGGAGGGCACCGGCGGGATGGACGAGGACACCACGCTCCCTGAAGGTCTGAAGGACTGGAACAAGGAGCGCGGAGCCGAGAAGGAGGAGACCACAGACGAGCAGGTGGCGCGCCAGATCACGGGCGGTGTGCCCTTCTAAACGCAGCCCTCCACTAGAGGGCGCATGCATTGTCCCAGCACTTACTGACCGGAGAGGGGGAGCTCATGGAGCACCAGGGTGCCGTCCAGGGAAGGAAATGAGGTGAATCTCGCAGGAAGGACTGGTGATTCAGCATTGCTCTTCTGCATTGCATGTCACTGGGTGTTTTTGTAGGGATGCTGCCAAAACCAGAGACCCGTGGAGAGGTGATGTATCTCCAATATACCAAACAAGTCTCCATCAAATGTTCCCAGACTAGAAGCAGAGTGCAGTCCCCAGACTGATGTGGAAAAGGTCCCATTACTGCATTTGCTAGAAAATCAGGATAAAAAAAAGCCCTCATGAACTTTCACAGTCTAAATTTTGCTTAAATAACCCAGAGGTGTATAATTAAAGTATGTAGAATGTTCTTAAAAATAAAATTATGAATATATATGTTCGTTTGGAACAATGAAAGTGTTTTCTGGTTATACTGCAGTAACTTGCTTATGTGAAGATCTCACACAATGAAAGGCGTGGGTTGTCTTTGCTCTGTAACGTAGATCCTGTATTTTAAAGAGTGAGGTACTGTTTTTTTCTATTGGTTTTAAAATGCTTTGGAAGAGTGCAGAATGTGCTTTTAATTCACTACTGATGAGGAAAGTAAGAGTAAAGGAATGAATTGTAGCTGACGGTAGAAAGGTCCCAAAGTCACCCTCTTGGTGCACGCGTTAGGTGTTTCCGTCGTCGCGCGCGTCAGATCTGCGATGGAGTGCGCGTTACCTGCGTTTGAGGCGTCCTGTATTCCCTGATCTTACGAACTGCTTCATAAAGATCCAGTTTGGTGAAAACTCGAATCACACGATTTCCCCTTAACAAAAATTGGTGTCCAGATTTTAATTCTTTTAATCTGCATAATAGTGACAACATGGCTAGCACGTAAAAAAGCGTATGTCCACAAAGCAAGCAAGTGTGCAAACTAACTACATGCCGAAGTGCTCACTGGGTAAGTAATCTGAAATAAACTTGAAGTGGTGTGACTCTGTACAATGACTGATGCACATCTTCGTGTTTAGTGTAAAAATGGACAAAAGTGCGCTAAATAGCGAAAAACGATTATAGCAGAAGTTTGAGTTAAGTGCTTGGTAATTTCGGCGTACAAGTTGATAAACGCCACTGAAAAGCAAAGTTGTGCACATCTAACGTCTGGGCTGACGTTTTTGGGTAAAGGGGAAATCGTGGACGTGTTCTCGCTGAAATGTTACGTTAACTCGTTCTGAACATATTTCGTGCACATTCTTTTTTTACTTGAGTTTTGCTTATGAAAATTGGTTCTGTAAGATCCGATTCTGAACATAGTTTACGACTAGTTAAGACTGTAGGCAGCGTTTGGGCTTTTTTACATTTCTAGAAATTAGTACTGAGCTCGGAAATTTTACTGTTGCAAAGTATGCAGGCTAATGTGATGAATGCACCAGTCATTGTAATAACACTGAACTACATCAATGTACAGTTTTAAGCCAATATCAAAATGCAATGCATTCTTGCAGTTGGAAACTATAATATTACGTGTATATGTGTATTTTGTGGAAAATGGTTTTCAGTGTTCAAATAAATGTATATTAATTAAAAATGAGGCATAGTGACAACCTTATTGCTTGTATGTTAGGAGGTCAGTTTCCTTGGCCAGGGGGATGTACATTTTGATAGTGTCCACTAGGGGGTGCTATACCACTTCAGATGATACCTGGATGCCATACCATACCTTGAGTAGCGTAAATTAAACCAGGGCCGTTTGAGGCGGGGTGCGAGGAAGCCTCAGTGACACGAAGGTGTATATGTCACTCAAAAGCACGTGGTCATTGGTGTCATGAAAACACGTGGTGATTGGCAATAGCCCCCCCCTTGTCGTAATATGTTTTTCAAAGAGGCGCGTCTCTCGCGGCACCGATGAGAAACTGCCGTGATTCATCAGCCGCGGAGGACGTCCGCATTTAACCATAACAGACGCGAGAAGGGTTCCCTTGCCGCGGCCTCTGACTGGGCACTGAGAGGATGCGAATCCCCCCGCCGGTGACATCACCTGCTTCCTTACCTCAAAAGAGTCGCAAATGTAGTGGTGTTGGCTCTGTGCACCGCCCCCTTCCCCCTTCTCTCTCACGAGAAGTTCGTGAACATTTTGTATTTTTCGCTTGTCATCTGTTGTTTAAAGCCCTTTATCATGGAGGCAAAATAAAGAGGAAACTGGATAAAATCGAGATTAGCATTGCCACTTATAAAAAAAATCATCAAGGCGGCTTCGTTTGTCTCGTGCAGAGATGTTGCCGCGATTCCTCGTGAGCGTGTGTCTGTGCACCTTTCATGAGCACCTGTCCGATTCATCACGCTGAAGCCAAGAGCTGCTTACTGTCCGATTGATTTGTGATGCAGAATTAAAGGTCTACCTCCGATGGGATATTTTCTCGTCTCAAAATAATGTCATAATCAATTTTCAGAGATACTGTGTGCGTTACGTTGGTGCCTTTAAAGGACACATATCCTGTGTTTTTCTTTTAGATTTTTCCTTGTTTGCATGCCTTTTATTTTCCAGAAATGCTCAAAGTTTATGTTCTATTTTCCAGAAATGTTCACAACCTCTCTTTATCCCTTAGAATTGCTGCTTCGGTTGTTCATATACAAGATAATCTCTGGTCTGATTGGCTGCCATGTATTATGCGTTATTTAAAAGCAGGCAAAGCTGAAACATGCCTGAGAACTGCAATGTAAGTGGGCGGGGCTAAACTGCTGTAGGCTGAAAAGGTGTAGATACGTAAATTAGTTTGTTTTCAAAATGAGCTGTTTTTTGCATCTTGGATTCTACAGTATATATGGGATGTAATGACTGTGGGGAGTGAATGGGGTGGTTTGAAACATTTAGCAATTTTTATGTAGAACTTCAAAATTCATTATTTCAGAAGGGAATACACAAGGGAAATTCAATTTTCAATGATAAGGGTTCTTTAAGATGGGCTGTACGCTGAAGTTAGTTGAGAATGTAAAGTTACCTGAAGCTGTTAGTCATTTTGTGTCTGATGGTAGGAGACTGCATAAGCACAGATGAGGATGTAAACGATTCCCACAGGAACTGCAGAGGCAGCCTGAGGTAAAAGGGGCAAACATGACTTGGGGTGAGTCATCGATGGTGATCAAGGATCTTTTAAGCACCGCATGTGAAGAAACAGGTAGGGAAAGAGTAAAACCGCGTCATAGGCGAAGGATGAACACAAGCGTTGGAGTGAGAAGGAGAGAGAGAGAGAGAGAGAGAGAGAGAGGGAGATAGAGAGAGAGAGAGAGAGGGATCCCGCCTACCCAGCTTGCTATCGGTACGTAGGGTCTGACTCAGAAAAAGTAGCAGTGGGTGAGGACTATCCTGCCAAAACTCACACGCCACCTCCTTACTGTGTCTTACATCACCATTTCTCTCTCTCCCTCCCCCTCCCTCTCCCTCTCTCTTCTACACACACACACACACACACATTCACATGCCCCCATCAGTTATATCTCTGCATAGTGTGATTAAAACACACGCATACTACTCCCACAGAATCTGTGGTTTAAGGGTGTAAGGTGAACTACACTCTCCTTGGCTCTGACTGATTCTAATTCCAGAATATATTTATTGATGCTTTATGAGAGTAAGCCTAGTCTCAAAGGTTTTTCTTTAATGGACATGATACAATAAAAATGGTTTTTAATAAAATACAGTGCTCACACCACCTGAAACAGCGTCTCACTTTCATTTTCACAAGGCGTAAATATAACTTCAAGCAGCGGTTCTGGTTTGCAAGCATGTTATAACAATGTGACGTGGAATTCATGGCTGTTAGATTTAAACTGACCAGAAAGGATGCTGACTGGAACTTTATGGGACCTGAAGCTCCCACAGGTACAAGGTTGTGTGTACAAGGTTCAAACCCCACCTCTGCCAAGTTGCTACTGTTGGGCCCCTTAGCAAAACCCTCAATTACTCAAGATGTATTCAATCGTAATTGTAAGTCGCTTTGGACAAAAACCATCAGCCAAGTGCTGTAAATGTAAACTGAGCCCTTAATTGAGAACCTGTAGAGAATCTGAAAGAGGTAATTGAGTGGTATTGGACTATGGGGAAAAATTATTACCACATTCAGCCAGTGTAATAAGATTGACATGGTGGTCTTGATTGACCTGCTGAGAAATATGTTGTTTATAAAACAATGGTAATGGCTTCAGTTGAAATCCAATTTAAACTCTGCTCTGCTCTTGTAGTGGGCTCCAGCTGCTTGTATTCTGTGTCCAAGGAACTTTTTGTTCTTGGACAGGTTGTCTACAGGATCTTTAATCAGAAGCAAAAAATTGAAAAAAAAAGTGGAAGATCAAGAATCTGGAGAATCATGACGACAAAAAGTAAGAACAGTTGTTGCAACATGAAGCACAAGAGGAAAGTTTCTCTGAAATACATAACAGTGAAACACGTGAGGCAAAGAACTGACAGGGACACTCTTACTCACACACACACACACACACACATGCACCATAGAGAGTGTGTCAGCTGTAGAGAGGAGCTGCTGCAGTCAGTGGGATGTGTGATGGCACCGTATGGGCAGCTTTCAGAAATAGCACGCTCACCACACACACACACACTCTTACTCAGTCACATCCACTTCCCAGGCAAACATGTGGCTGCACTAAGAATAAAAAGTAGTAGAGTTATATGTAAGCATGATGTAACAGAATTATATGTAAGTCTGATATAACAGACTGTCATGTACTTATGTACCTCATATTCCAAAAAAGGGGGTGGGAGGGTGGAGTCCACAACAGGAGAACTCAGAGACCTTTGACCCGAGACACCTTAGGAGTTAATAGTTATACAGTATATAGTTGTATAATAGCAGCTAAAAATAGGCACATGGTTTATTAAATATATTTTGAAGAATGTCTAGAAAATAAAAATAGATTCTTACAAATGACTAAGCAGAATGTGATTAGGTTAATGTTTAACAATACATTAATAGTAAACAATACGGGACACAATTAGTAATAATAATAATAAAAAAAAAACAATAAGATGTTTTTACTCTAGTCCTAGTATCAGACTTTATAGAACCGTGCAGGTTTGATAGTATAGTTTCAAAAATCTGGATACGTTTCCTTTTACTGAAATTTGTGAATGAGATGATGTAACAGGTAGGAAACAACATGGACTCTGTAACCTAGGGGTTTATTCCCAAATAAAGTGTTATGTTGTAATGATCATTGCAATCTGTTAACATTATCATTACTGGCGTGTAAAGATGACATTTTATACTGTGAAGCTTTGAAATAGGTTTTAGGGAACCATTTCCCCCCCCAGGAACCATCTCTCCACTTACACATAGTGCTCATATCCAGTATGAATAGGCAAATCTAAAAAAAAATTGTTTTACCTATGCTGTTTTTCCTTGAAAGAACCTTGAAGTACCTTGAAAGAAATTTTCTACCATCCCACTCAGCTCACAATTCCCTTCACATGTGGAAGACGCTTGTGTCTTTTTTTCCCCATAAACATACGTCTGAACGCAGACTCTCGGGGTCTTGGTAGGTATATGGACTAAACTACAGTCAATCCTGAAAAATTAGGACGGCCTGCCAACACGTGTTCGACCCACTGCGTAGGAGAGGAGTAGAAATGATCGTTTTGCTCCTGAATATAACTGCACTTCATTCATGCAAAACATAAGGTTTAAGAAGTTGTCTTTGAACTGGATCTATGCTGAAAAGATGCACGTTTAAGCCTTGTTCGCTTTAGAAAAAGCCATGTGGAATATGCTGTGTGGGGGTTCAAACAAGTCTAACTGTACACACTCTAAAAGCTCTTATATAGCTCTGTCTGTCTGTTCCAGACCAAGGACTCATTTAAATATGAAATTCTCAGTTTACTTTTATGGACATAGCAGCACCGAATTGATAGCACCAGTAAACTCATCACTTATTCTGTGTGTTGCCACATGTTGTTCCCTACTGTCAAAAGGCTGTTTATTCTAAAACTTTATAACATTACACAATCCAGTGATAAAATCTAATGACATAATATGAACCTAATATAAAATGATTCTCTGCTGTTATGGAATGTGTTGTTCTCCCTCTTCCCATCGCATGTGCACACAGGTCATGACCTCACATGTCCTTGCTGGGTTTTGAGCCTGTAATGTATGGAGAACTATGACCTCTGGAGCAGCATCTTGTTCGGGGTCACACGCACGTCCTCTCTCCATGAAAACGGAGGATCGTGCTGTCCGAACTGAGAGACGCTTGTTTTCATTCAATGTTTTATGGGTTTTGTATGTTACTGATGAACAGTCCCCTCCATTCCCATTGCGGGATAAGGACCATGGGAAAGGATTCACATGGACACGGATAATACACACTGCCGCCACTAGGTGGAGCAGTGCTGTGCTTGACATTATGAGCAGGGCTGCGGATGGCACAGGTGGAATGTTCATGTTAGACCGTCCGAACGTCGTCTGTCACAAAACCCCCTTCTGATAAAGTGCATCCATCTCTCTCACTACATTATTGAGTCAGTTAGTGAGCTCATTCTCTCAGTAGTTTTTCTCTGCTGTTTTAGACATCATGAGTAATTGGCTGTGAGTCGAACTATATTTAGCGAAGTCCAACAGGTGACATAACATATGTTTGCGTCATTCCTCCAAGTCGTCAGACTCTCAGTTTAATGATTAAATGTTAAATATGTAACAAACTGGTAGTTTGAGCCATGTGGCCTATGATAATATCATGCTGAGTAGTTAATTTGGTGCACAGAACACCCCCATTGGTAGAGGAAATATCCAAGCTGTGCTTCTTTCTAAGGGGTGTGTGTGTGTGTGTGTGTGTGTGTGTGTGCGCGTGTGTGTGCGTGTGTGTGTGTGAGAGAGAAAGAGAGAGAGAGAGAGAGAGAGAGAGAGAGATCAACAGAGCATGAATCAGTCTGTGTGTGTTTGCAAATGTGTGTGTTGTGCACACA
>JAOYMR010000003.1:20516455-20526957 GCA_025802075.1 Tenebrosternarchus preto | reverse complement strand
CGCCCACCTCTATTAATTTAAAAGGCATTACAGCTCTAGAATTATAGTTGAAAAGTCTTTTTCTTCAAGTACATCTTAATAAGTAAGATTGGGATTGCACTCCCTATGGTCCACTGGCCTGTCACGGCACAGGCCAATGGTTAACCATATCCAAACCGCATGTCAGGCCCTGATACGACCAGGAGCTGTTTTCCCTGCCCTGGATCTTGGCTAATTGAGGAGCGTCACGCACAACCGACCTCAGTGGCGTGGGCCCTGGCTCACACTTCTGGGCTCGCTTTGGATGATGATGTGTTCTCAGCCACATCAGACAGGAACCCGCGGCCTGGCTGGGACGGGAGGGCCTGGGGCACATGGGACCGCGGCGTCTCGCCCTGCTCGATCCCGGGGTCCTGCGGTGAGTCGCTAAGTCAAGCGCTTGGACCTTTCATCTCCCCAACCTCCGCTTTGAGGAGTCTGCTTTCCTGTGCAGGTGGTTTAGTTGGTTTAGAACGTTGCCTGCTCCTATTCCGCATAGTCAACGCATCCAAACTCTGGCGGTGAAGCAGACATGTTACTGTAGAGAAAACACTGTACAATTCACGGTTGTTTGGTGTTAGCGGTGTTTGGATTTGTATTAGCTGTGCTCTCGAACTGTTTCTAGCCCCTAACACAACTTTTTAAACAGCGGAATCTCCTTGTTTGTTTGTGAGCAGCCAGTTTTGCCTGTTTCTGCATTTCGTAAACATATATGAAATGTTTCTCCCAGTCAGTTTTTTCCCCGACTCTCCAAGACGTTATACTGACAAAGTATAATTCTGGGCTTACAGCAGGCACAAATCACTTTCTTTTCTACTTCTGATTAATGGAAAACTGAAAGGCCAATGGTCATAAATATAGATGTACAGTTAACTCAGTGGTGTTAAATCCACCCCTACACAGTTTATTGACATCACAGAGTGGGCTCAGATGAACACTGGAGTAGACCATTCCCTCCCTAGATCTTACTGAGCATAAATCTGCTATATACATTTGCACAGAAATGAACTATAATAAGATTATGTGGTGCATGACGTCAGTTCTCCTCAACACCCGTAATCACACGGATAAACATGAGCTCAGCGTCTGGATCCAAAAAACATTGATTCATCCTGCCTCCTAATGTCATATGGATGGAAGGAAGGAAGTTAACACAAGTGTGCCTCAAGCTTCAAATCCAGGTGTGACTGAAACGTTCGTTGTTTCCGGCAAGCCTGCTGCCAAGCCTGGCCGATAGAACAGCGCGAACACATTGGACTTCAGTGAGGTATAAACAGGTGGTTCGGCTCCTGAGACATGTTGCGTTGTGGCCGAGGACGCAACCATGACTCAGCGGCAGTCTCTAGCAGGTTGTGGCTATTTAAAGTATTGCGGTATGGCCAGGTGTGTCATGTGTGTGTGTGTGTGTTTGGGGGAGGCGGAGGGGGGGTCTGTTGCGGCTGGGTGTGTGTTGTGGGTGTGTGATTCAGCGACATGGTCTCATCCAAGAAATGCCTTCAGCAAAAATGGAACAATTTTGCTCCCTTTAGTCCTCATTAACAAGTGCCCCCTGCACATGCAATGCCTTAAACACAACATGGAAATGGGTCATTTGGAGTGTTCCTTTGATGTTGCAAATCAAAAGAGCTGCAGGTGATGTTTTGGATATATGTTGCAGCCTTATTAGGAAAGCAAAAGATGCAGTCTGTGTTCTTTAACACCAAGAATGCCAGAACCTTAGAGAAGTTCCTCAGTGCAATGGTTTCGTTGGAGCTACACGATTCCTGGCTGTTGCACAATCTCAGATCTGAATGCCATCTTGCCATGTTCCAGTATGCTGCTGGTGGATATCGAAGCAGTTGTGTTGTGGCCTGGAATACAGGTAGAGTTGTTGACTTTAAAACCAAAGACAGTTTGGTTTTTAACCTTAACCCTAGTACCACTCCTCACTCCACCCCCCCCCCCAATCCAACCCAACCCAACCCCCCTGAAGTGTCACAATTTATATTGACCAATTGCTCACTTGACCACTTGCCAGATCCTCACTTGTTTCTGTGTTTTGAGGAATTTGTTACGCCCTCCCACAAACTGTTCAACAGGTTCAGAAGTTTTTTTAGTAACAGTGGTCAGTATATTTTTGAGATGCTTGAAGCTCGACTCACTGATGTTAGACTGGTTATGCTGTTGGTTGCATGACGTACGAGGAGGCAGAGTGATGAAGCGCACGCACTGGAAGGGAAGCGGCCATCTTGTTATCACACCACCAGCTAGAACTTGCAGTCATGACAGCTTGTGTGGAGATCTGCCTGTGACAGCATCGTAAACTCCCGCCGCACGACATTGCTAGCAAGTGAAGAATGAAAGACTGCAGTTCCTACTGGAAACTGTGCTGCTCACGTACGTGGGACACGATGCGTCACTTTAGCCTTGTACGCTAACCCACTAACCTACAATGGCAAAGTACACAGGAGCATGGCGTTAGTCACTATTAGCCAGGTCAGTACCGCAGCACTGGTGACAATTTCACGTTCAGGACAATTTTACTTGCATAGGCCCTTTCTAAACACATTAACCTACATTTGTTTTGAGTTTGGGCATCAGCTAAATTGGTTCAGCATGTGCCTACCATGTGGGTTGAAGAGTGGGTTCTCTTTTCCCCCCAAAGACACGCGTATGGAGACCATTCACCTAAACTAATAAAGGTCACGCTAATTGGGAGTGGGCATTTCTATTGAGGTTCAGGCTCAGTGTGCATGTTTGTGTGTTTCCAGAGAGATGAATCATTAGAAACACTGTCCATGTCATCTAAAGGGCCAAAAGAGCTTTGCTATATGTAGCTAGTATATCTGTGGGGAACGTGTTGATGAATATAAATGTATCTCAGGCGACTCATTATCATTACGTGTGATCATCTATTTCTGTCTGTATTTACTGATGACACAGGTTGTGTGTCTTTTTTATTTATTTATTTATTTTTGCATGTGTGTGTCTTTTTTTTTTTTTACATTTTTTTATCAGCTTTATGACCAATCCTCCCAGTGTGACGTGTGAAAACGGTGGTGTTCTCCATCAACACCTTCATTACTTAGCCTGCGTGATGCGTCCACCCACCCGCCAGGCCTCGGTGAGTGACTCTGATTGGTGAGGAACAGGCCATGTGTGGGCGCAGAGGTGTCATTGTCATATTAGTGGCTCACACACTGTGTGTACCTACACCCTACGGTCTATTCCATAGCTCTGGGAGGACGATGATAACGACAATGAGAATGATGCCCACATAGTGTAGTCGAGATACATTTCATCCACAACATCTGACCAGATATAGAAGCAGGATGCCGTTTTTTTTTATCTCTTTTTCTCCCTCTCTCTCTCTCTCTCTCTGTCTCTCTCTCTCACACACACACACACACAAGAACAAGGAGACATGCGGGATGCAAAGTTGCACAAACACTCACGCACATACACCCACGTATGCAGACATGCTCTGACTCAACTGCCTACCTCTTACTGTGTTATTAAGGATTACATCTGAGAGAGACTGAGTGAGAGGGACAGAGAGAGAGAGAGAGAGAGAGAGAGAGAGAGGAAGTGAGGGAGAGAGAAGGAGGTGAAAGGAGGTAAAAGGGGATTCCTCACCAGTAAGTCTTTTCTCTTTGCAGCTAGGAATGGGGAGTTGGTGGGAGCTACGTTCAGTAACATCCACCCTGACTCCACCTGCTGCTTCCTGCCAGCTCGGTTCACGCCATCAATGTTCAAAGTGGCATGAAGATTTTTTTATTTTAGCAAAATGGCAGATGTGATGAAATATTTATATTTTATTGCCACAGTTCACCTGGCAGTAAAGTTCACACACTGTACTTTTTCTTTAAGATGACGTGGCGCTGATGTAATTTATGCATCTCTACTACCGTAATTGGCAGATCTCAAGAAAACTATTACAACAACTGATAGCACAAAGCAATAACCTATGGGACAAAGTTCAGTTTTCCCATAGAGGCAGGGCTCTTTAAAAGGGTTAAATAGCTTTTCCTTCTGTCTCATATTCAAGGGAACACAGTTGATTTGCAGGCCTTAGCACAGTGGAAGCCATTCAAAACGCACCTGTTATCCATCAACGTTTCATTACGTCTGTCTCGAACGTGTGTCTAGCCAGAGCAACTACAGCCACGAGTGATGGAGAGGAAGGTGAAAAAATCCTTTCCTAGCTGCTCTTCTGCTCAGATTGTGCTGCCGCGATCGTGCGTTTATTGTTTTGTCACGTTTGCGCGCAGTTAGCTGACGCTCTTATCCAGAGAGACTGTTACACATGCATGGTATGGCAAATGTGCTCTCTGGGAGTTGATTCGATCATCTTTGGGTTATTAGCTGTGTGGGGGGGGGAGCTCCAGGAGAGGCGAGTGTGCCCCACTAACGTGAGCAGCAGCTGTCCGGATCCCCCACACGTACGTTCGGTAGTGCAGTTCCTCAAAGTCCCCTTCTCTGGCATCAAAGCCCGGCGCGGAAAAACGTCCCGTAAAACGCGGTGGCCACTGGCGAGCTGCTTTCCAGCTGTGTCCAGGTGTGATGGCAGGTCACATGCCCACACCACCACAGCTGGTTGGACCAGATTAAGAACATATCCTACTATGCGCCTGTCTGGATCAACCCTTGTCGGATAAGCACGTACTCCATCCGGAAAGGCCACCACAGCCACAGAGGGGAAAATCTGTGTACCATATGCACTAATCAGTGTACAAAGCCTTGTGGGTCCTGGTCGGCAATGGGCATAGTTCCTCTGTGGTTTTAGAGCTTTGGTTGCATCAGCAAAGGCCTGATTCCCAGCTGGGGGCAGTCGACCAGCCTTTCATCATTCTACATGTGATAAATGACAAACAAAAGCATTATATTTGCAGAGCTGAACTCACTTTGATAGGTGAATTTGTAATACACAAATAAACGGAATTAAGGCCCCAGTTGGGAAGTGGTGTAACTGGCTGTTTTTTGAAAGAATCTTAATTACATAATGAGAACACATCCACCAAGACTACTATGTCCTAGCGGAAAAATACACTCATCTGGCAACTGAAACTGTGAAAAAAAAAATTCTTTCTTTATTTTTATCTATCTCACACCAAATGAACACTTTTGGAAGAAGGAGATAAGAAGAAAATGTGTGAGTGTTTTATTGTCACTTTATAAAGACTATGATGTCAACTCTCTTGACTAATGAAAAAATAAAAGTTTTTCATTTACATTACTTACATTCACATTGCTTAAAAAATTGTTTTTTTTTTTTTAATATTTTGACCATTTTAAACTTCTTTGATACGCTCCACAAACATGCACATCACTTTTTCTGTTCATTGTCCCTGGATACAGGTGGAAGTTGTGATCCTGTAGGACTAAAGGTTGGCCAATGGCTGTTGGTTTCACAGCACGTTTGTATTCTCCTTGATCTTCTGCGGCTCACCTCACGTCAGAGAGTCAGAGAGGCATCAGAGGAAGTTCTTTCGCTCGAAGGGCTGTTTCATGTTCCACCATGCTGACGTCTAGCAGGCCCCCCGCTGACCCTGACATCAAGGTGACCTCTGGGACACAGGCTACCTCTGGGGGCGGTGCACAGTAAATTCAGCAGTACTGAATACCACCTTACACTTGTGGGGTCTGAATTGCTTGGTCAGGATATGCACTAACACCATAGAAAACACAACACCTGATTTCACAAAACAGGTTCATGTTCTTCCTCTGTGGTAGACATTAATAAGGCAGTGCTTAAATTCAGTTCAATTTCATTTCATTTCTATATTGCTTCTTTACAAGCCAAAAGGTACTGGATGGAAGGAGAAGCTCTCTGTGATGGATGAGAAAGAAAACTGATGAGCAAGAAGATTCAAAAGGGGAGTCCATCTTCTTCAGGGTGATCCCACGTATTGCATTTTGATTACACTTAGTTATATATGCAATATATATTGGGTGATATATACTGAAATGAATGCCATTAAAACTTAATTCACCACTTCTGACTTTGGCATCAGCAGTAACCACAGTGCTGTACTCTTTTTGATGCTTCTTTGCTTATCAATCACCCTAATGACTAAAGAGACAAAAGCAGTTTTCTGTTTCTATTGTACGTAGTACGGTGCCAGAAAATCTAATAAATACTAATTCAATTTCACGTGGCTTTTCCATGTAGCAGATGTGAAAACAGTGCTGTGTGACCTCACAACAGACATGTGGTTTCAGTCAAGGCCGAAATGTGCACATGTCCAGTTTTTCAAATGGCTTTTTTATCCCTAGTGCTTTTGTTACTGTGCATGACATTTGTAAGGAAATGTCATTTCCATCTCCAATCTGTCCTCCATTCTTCATCGCTGGACAATAAAGTCCCCCTTCAGTTTCCTATCAGAAATAAATACTTTAATGGTTTAAGATTTTTTCCCCTTACAGTCTGCAGTTTTAGAACAAGTGTGGGCAACCATGCTGGGAGCAAAAAGCAAAATGCTGTCAAAATGTTTTATTGAGAATATTGATGTCTGTCAGTTTAAACAAATATCTTTTTACATATCACTATTAGAAAACAGACTGTTTGTATTGTAGAAGAACAATGGCGTTAAGATAATGACAATGCCATCTTGTGGTTAAACCGAATAATGAAAACTACAGTTTTAGACTCATGATGAGATTGTTATTGTACTGTAAACAAGAATTCAGAATCACTTCTATTCACCCTTTTAAGTTTATGTGAATTTTGATTTGCTGAACTTTTTGTGCAGAGTGGGTACAAGACTGTAATCATGGTTTCACACATTGACTGTTTATTAGTATTTAGTATTTATTACAGAAATGCTAGAGGGGAGTCAAAGGCCATGGATCAGGTGAGGGACTAATGAGTGAGAATATGTACCTGATAACTGCTGTCACTTTCTTTGTGGAGATGAGGGCCACACAGATGGATAGTCAACCATTAGTCGTTAGTACATCACTGGTGAGTTGAGTTGAGTAGTACATCAGCAGTGGTTTGTCCTGTGAGATATCCATAAAGAGAAGGTTCACTGGGGCCACTGGCTGCTTCCAAGAGAAGGATTAGCCCAAGATATTCACACAGGTTAAGGCCCAGATTTACATTCAGTTTCTTGGTTGACTACAGAACCTATTTTTGAAATGGTGTGTTTATTTATTTATTTTGATAACATAATATTTGTTTGTTTGTTTTGCACACATCTCTAAGTGCAGGTGGAGGATAGAAAACATTGTGTTGCATCCTCTGGTCATACTTGGGAATAATGTATATTTCACACAGTTGATTCACGGGCTCTTGGAAGCCATGTCATAACCAAAACATCTGCTGAAAACCCTACTCACATCAAATTACAGTTTAAAGAGTTATTCAGACCACCACTACACTCCCTCATATTTACAGACCGTTACTGGGTTTTTCCATGTAATTTGAAATACTTTACTGAGAAAGTGATAAAGAGGTGTATGTAGAGTAAAAACATTTATAAAGCTACAAATGCTTAAATACAGATTTTATTGTTTTATTTTAACTCCATGTAATGTACAGAAAGACTACCTTGCTAGAAAAATTATTTTGTACCTATATAATTTAATTTAAGAGGTCATTTCCTAACTCCCCTCAATGGATCAGCCTTGGGGTTGAATTCAAACCAGTGCACTCTGGTAAATACCCTTTTAGAACTTTTATGAAGTTTTGAACACCTTTGATTCCAGTGCAGTAACAAGGTTGCAACATCCAAAACTCAGACGATATGAGGATGGGTTGATTCCTCTGTCCTCAAAAGAACTCAGACTCCTGGAAAACCGCTCCCCACCATGGATAGCATGAAGTGGAAAGGAGAAAACAAATCCTTACTGGAGAGGTTTTTCAGCAGCTGACCGAGATATCACAGCTGTGAGCACTGCAGGATCCTTCTCTGGTTTCCTCTTTTTTACTCTGGACAAATGGTGAATTGTTAAGAATATGAGGTGTGAAATAATCTTTTCCTAAGAACAATTGCTAAAGATAAAATAGTCCTTTCCAGGACTCCTCCCCCTAGCCAGCATTTCTCTCTGCATTTTGACAGGTATGTGATAAATGTCTACAAACAAAGGGCTTTGGCAGAGCAGGAAAAACTGGGTGCTTATGGGATAGCATAGCTGTCTCCTCACAGATCCCACACCTGCCGGGGGTGGGGTGGAGGGGTGGGGAGGGGGGGAGCAGGGAAAACATGTATAAGAACAAAAGCAGCTCGCACTCATTCATGGCCAGCTCCATAAATCTCCTTCCTCTGGCTCCCTTCCTGTCTGGTTCAGTGCGGCAGGTAGAGCAGCTCGGAGACGTTTTCGTGTGGGTTTTCTGTAAAGGTCAGGCATCCTCCAAATGCATTTATCCACAGCAACAGAGAAAAAGAAAACTTTTGACATTATATCCATCATGGGAGTAGCAGAGCTCTGGTTTAATATAACTGCACAGTGGTCTTGGTGCATATGGGTTCCACTTCATTTAGATAGTATTCTTTAGACCTGCTGGAGGTTCTTGCCTTCAGGATCAATTTTCTTTTAGTTTGCTGTAACTTTTTTAGTTGGAGGAAAAGTTGACCCCCAAGTTTACTCCCAGGAAGTAAAATTTGAAGTTACATTTGGAAATGGCACAATGGCTATACAACAACTGAAATTTATCAATGGGTACACCGTTTATGCAAACCATAGCAACAAATAATGTCATAGTACCATTGCAACAAATTCTGACTTTCATTGCAGGTAAAGATGTTCCTTTTCATCACAATCACAATTATTAAGTGAAGAATGATAGTTGTGGGTCCAATATCACCAACCTTGGCAGCTGAAGTCACTACAACATAAATAACCCTAACGATTTATAAAAAGCAAGCTGTGTAGGAACCTCAGTGTTACACAGGGGGGGAGAGAGGGAGGTCTACTGTTGTTCTGGACCATCAAGCAGATCGGACAGGCCAGATATCATAACGTCCTCCAAGACTGATCGAAATAAGGCTGTTTAGAACCTGGGCAGACCTTGGTGGTCCAATATAAAGGTGTGCACTTCTAGTTCCTGAGGTTCTCTAGCACTGTTTCATATTTTTCCCTGCTCTACCACGCGAGGAGTATTAACTTACAAAGAGCACGTTTAGCGGTTCAGGTGAGGATTATACTGCACAGTACTATACTGCACTGCGAGTGCTGTGATGCCTACAGTGAAGTTCCAACAATCCGAAGAAAAAAATATGAGATGAACATAGGAATAGTTCCTTATTCCTGTATTTTTGGATGATAGTCCATGATGACAGACTATTAGTCCTGCTCTACTCCCGCCCACTCAACTTGTGCAGCACCTGACTGTCTCCCTTTGGTAGAGAGCACAAGCTTTATACACACAGTGTGTTTCATCAATCTTCCTTTGATTGCCGGGCCCTTTGAATGAACGAGCTCTAAAGCAGTGACACAAATTCATTCATACCACTGGCCTGCTTCCCACTGGGCGTAAATAGGCAGGACAATGGTGGGGGATGAGGAAGAGCAGAGCACAGCCAAACCATGTGTCCTGAAACGACATGAGGAGGGCATAATTTGAGGAAAAAATAGGACGTTGTTCTACAACAGGACATTGTATCTCCAGTAACACACACACACACACACACACACACATGCAGGTCTTGATTTGAACCCCCCCCTTCCCCTTGTAAAGCTGCTATCCTCCCTTTGCACCACCTTTTTATTAAATCACATAAGTTATCTTTGAGGTTTTAATTCTATATATAAACGAGTTCTTCAAACGAAATCACAGTCTACAGTTTGAATGCCAATACAGTGAAGTATCACAGCTTATTCACAACAGAACATTATGCATAGAGGAAACCACTGGCAAAAAGAATCCGTGAGCAGTAGAAACCAACAAAAGTCATAAAGGTTGGAGAAAATTGCCTGGATTTGCAAACACTAGCAAGAAGGAATGGCTGCTTAGCAGGTAAGCCTGCTAGCTTGTTGATTCATCTTTGACAGTGAGGAAAGAGAAATCATGAGAGAAATAGAAAAGACAATAAAATATTGGAAAAGATCATATATGAGAGAGCCAAATTTAATACTGGGTATCAACCAGCCAGGTGAATCAACAATGTGGACAGTGTGAGATTTGGATCTACCTAAATTTTCCTGACAATTTCCCGACGTCTCTGTTGCCCACCACGATCCAATCTCTGCTCAAGTAGAATGTCATATTGGCAATACCCTTTGAGCTTATTACTGCTTAAGCTTAGATATAGGAGCTGTTATCACAGGCATACCAGAATCCATGTTCTGAAAAAAACAAAGATTGGGAATCTCCAGAATGCACTGCCAATGATAAGTGGTCCGTACAACCAACCACTGACTGCTGCAAAGTGGCTGGAACAGAGTCAGCTCAGAAGGAAATGCATCAACACTTCTGGACAAAGTGAAGACAGAACTGCATAGGATGGAGAATATCATTCAAACGTCATTCAACAAATTCAAGAGCCCAGAGTTTAGGGATG
>JAOYMR010000003.1:20498544-20508793 GCA_025802075.1 Tenebrosternarchus preto | reverse complement strand
GTATTTTAAATGTGTATGAGTATTATAGAGTATTCTAAATGAGTATATGAGTATTATAGAGTATTCTAAATGGCTTGAGTAAAAAAATAGCCCATGTAAAGGTTTAATTTGATGAATAAATCATAAGTAAACTGGATAACGTGATCCGTATTAGTCTTAATGGCCTCGGTCATCTTCTCAAAGTTGATTGTAGAAGCAGCTGAAGAGGTCATACATGGCTGCTGGGTGTTGTGATACTGGCACACATAACACTGGGCACAGGTGGCAGACATTGATACAAGACATAATTCACTTCAGACATAATGTCCTTATGTACTATCTTTAGATTCTGCTTCGGTTAAATAACACTGTTTCGCACACTAGAAACGTGGTTTTATTTATACTGCACAATTTCACAGCAGGTAGCGTGGGTATAATGTTTGGCTCTGTCCACATGAAACACGTAGGAACGACACCCCCTACAAACAGAAGGAGAAATTCTGCACAGTTGCCTTCAAGGCACTGTTTTATCTTAAGCTGGATTGCTTTCGCATTGTTGCAGCTTTCTTCCTGCAATGGATTGTGCGGAGCGTGGAGGCCTCTAATGTGTTCCCCGTGGATCCCAGTACACCCTTCTCAGCACTGCTGCAGGAAGTCCCCCCCCCCCCTGTCAGATAACACCAGTGCCTTGTCCAAGGTAAACTGGGCGTGAGTGAACATAAACTTCCACGAGAGGTGTGTTATTGTCATTCGTGTCCTTGGACAGGATGAACAAAACCCTCTCATTATCATCCAACAGAAACACCCTCGGCCTGTCATTCTGATGCCATGCGGAAGGTACGTGCTTACACAGTGGATAAAATCCTGTTCTTGGTTACACCACGTTTTCAAAAGAGAGGGAATCTCCACCCTGTTCAGTAATCACACTACGATTATGTCCATAAGACTAGCACTACTCTTGAAGTGCAGGCAAAGAAAGAAAACAAATCACACACGTTTTAACACAGTAATTTCACCTTTTAACAGGGAACGTGTAATCGAATTAAATATGAACTTTAACCTTTAATTATTAAATCTATATTGGATATTGCGGAATTATTTAAAAATACTTGACAAAGCGTTTTTAGACTTGTGCTAAGAGAAGTCATGCAACAATATTCAACAAACAATGGTATACAAATAAATGTCCGTTATGAACAACACAAGGAAGAAAACATTTCATGAAAGTCTAACGAACACAATTTGCTGAGCATTATAACACATGGCATTATAATACATTATTCATTTTTTCTGTTCAGACGAGAGACAAATTGGCTACTGCTTTGTGTATCTGGATGTAAAAGTTGTGTGGGTTGTAAAGCATCTTTGGGTTTGAGAAATCCGCTATATAAATGTAACTTCATTCATTAATTCATTCATAATCAGTGTTCTACTGCTCTTGCTGTTTTAAGATGAAATTTAACCCAAAAGTGGTTGTTGGTCTTGGTGGGCCAGACAGTAAATCATTGCTGAGAATTATAGGTGTTGTCACCTCCATTTCTCTGAGAGCAGAGGCTCTAGGTCAAAGAGGCTCTTCCTACTGTATGGAAATACAGATGACCTGAAGGAATGGTGAGAGATGTGAGTAGAGGCCTGGAAATCGGACTGGAACAAGGAAAAAAAAGAATTTAGCATCTCAAAAGACTAGACCGGCAACTTCTACCTCCACGTGAAGCGTCCCAAGTTTTTTTATTTTAATTAATTGGTCAGCTTGAGGCATAGGTTATTGAATACTTTCTTCAAAACTGGGACGTCGAGGACCCTGATACTTCCTAGTTCAGTGGTTTTCTGAGTCTAATTCATCTTGTATATCTTATTAATCACATGAATGTCTCAGTATTAGCTAATAAGTTGAACCAGGTGTGCCAGAGCTTGGGAAACTATTAAGTTGCACAGTGGAGACAGTCTGCCAATTGTATAGCCAAGAAAGTCCATTAAAGAGTGATTAACATAAGAGTGTGTATTTTTTGCTTCTAGTAAGTGGTCTTACAGTGTAATATAATGTTGTTATAATAAGAAAACAGTTTATCTCTGAACATTTCACTGAATTGAAGAAAACTAACAAACAAAACCTAATTTTACCATTTGCCTGTGGACCCTCCAATAACTTACTGTATGTAATTTTAGACCATTTGCATTGATCACTCATAACAATAAGTCCCACAATGTGAAAGGCATTTTCAACAATTAAAAAAAAAAAAGAATAGGTAAGAGTATCCAAGCTCAGAAGTGTTGGATGACCTAAGGCCTTTTCAGAAAGATCCAGAACTTATCTTCTCCATGATGATGTTGAAAGGTTATGACACAAAGAACATGGACATTCCAACATCTCATACCCCCCCCCCCCCTCAAAAAAAATATTGTGGCTTACATTAGAATCCATTATCACCTGAGACACATGCCAGTTGAGGTAAGTTGTTAAAACAGGAGCTGTTTTTGCTTGCCACAGTCTTTAAATCTCCTTCTTCTTCCCCTCCTGCTGAGTTAAATATCGGCCTGTATTTTCAGAAAAGGCCACTCATATTTTCTCTTGCTTAGCAATATATACAAGCAAAGCAGTTACAACAAGAAAACTTATTGGTTGGTGTACTGTGGACTGCTGATATATTTCAAAGCTGATTTTCACAGCTATTTACAGTCTACCGTAATAAATGACTTAGTGCCAGTATCCAATTTGGCACCCAGTCTTAATCAGTTATCATAATTGATTAGTACATCTAGTAACACACACACACACACACACACATTTTTATATTCATAGTCCATGAAACAATAAGACAATACGGTTCAGTTTGACAGTATTAGTTTGTGCTTTATTTGATTATTTGCCATCATTTAAACCATTTAAAGCATGACAATAAAAAGGTACAAAGTTTTATGTTAATAAATTCAAGACAATCACAATATGTAATTAAAACAATGACTACAATAATAAACAGTATATACCAAATAATGGTTATATAATTAAACAGTGTTTATATCTGCATCATCACTGATGGCCTCCATTTCTCAGGGCGTACTCTGCAAGCGTATCGGGGGAAACAGCTTTTATACTTCCTTAATTATTCAAAGGTGTGTATCTATTCTCCATATGTCTGGCACAGAGCACAGCAGTTTGTCTTTTAATGTTTCTGAGGATGAGACAAGGGAAAAGGTAAACTCATCCTAATAAGCTGAATGTGTTTTTGTGCTGACAACAGTCTCATGGTGGACGTCAGGTGCTTATCCGGCATACACATCTTCCTAAAGCATCCCTGCAGAATATAAAATGGACAGAAAATGAGGTGGTAATGCTTGATGGATGTGGCCATTGTGCAAAACTGCTCTTGAAAGCCCGAAGCAAATGAGGAACAACAGTTGATTTAATCACTCTCTAGGCGCTAAAAATTTCTTCTCTCGTTACTCAGTTGCACTGAGGAAGACCGAATTGACCTGTCGTGCTTAGCCGTCTACGAACTACGACTCTAATGTGTTTCAAATGGCTTTCTATGGTAACATAAGCTTCGCATAGCAAAAAAAAAAAAAAAAAAGCGAAGAAAATGGAAAAATGAGCTTCTCATCCAAATGACCTCAAATGAGTCAAAACCAGCTGGATTCCTCAACAGGGGAAAAGAGCAATGCGTAACTTCACGAGTATTATTACTACGAACCATTTGAAGTCCACTTTTACCAGAACAAATTTCTTAATGGACTACCCCAGCTGTACCTTAAAAAGACACAATATAAAACAGCTTACCACATTAATATTACTATGGTATATCTTTTTCCCTCTTGAATGACAGTGGCTAAAGATGAATGACAGTCACTGAATCCATAGCGAATTTTTATTTCCTACATTGTGCACTAGGGCATGAGGTAATAGCATTTACACTCAGTGTAGGGTACTATTCGTCATATATGGAAACATCTTGGATTAAGCCAATATGTCATGTATTATTATTTTTGTACACACCTCATTCTCCTAGACTACATTATAAGAATTATGGAATATTAGTTTACAAAATATCATTTCTTTGAGAAATTATCAGCAGGCTTACTGCAATGTGAAATGAGTAACTTCTAGCTATGAAGCTAGAACATTCTGTCCACTCTAAAGAAACTCAAGAAAGCACTGGTTCTGATGATCTGAACAGCATGCACAGAATTCAATTATATGAGAGAGGTTTTTTTGTTTATTAGAGCATGGTTGATCCCAAGTGCTGGGACATCCACAGCTTTAGACAGTCTGTCCACTGAGACTCGGTTCTGACTGGATCCTGGACATAGAAGTGAAGGTTCGATCCAACGTAGCAAGAGATTGGCCACAAACTGACCAGGAGCTAGGTCCATTTCACAGAGGTATTTGAGGCATTTTTGGGGTCTGCTACACTTTATTGTACAGAAGGGTAGAAGCTAAATATCTAGCTAGACTAAAGTTACACCGGATTATTAGCTGTTGTGCTTAAAGCGCAGATGACCATTACTCTTTAGAAAGAAAAAAAAGGACAGAGTAATGTTTGTCTTAATGAGTTTGATGCAGGCTGTGTTGCTCTAAAGAAAGCTACACATATAGAATAACTAGTGCAAAAGTGACCTCTACTGACAGAAAAAAAACATTGTCAGCACTATTACTGAACAAATTTGTAATAATTAATAATTAATACAATTAATAATAAGATCAATAATTGTAGACAATGTAGGGATAACATGGTGACACGCCAACCTAATGTTTACTCTTTGCAACCATGTTAAATTGATCAATATGTATTTTCCGCACATCTACCATCAGAGGGAGCCTGGAGACATGTGACCTAAAATGACACAGTTGAAGGGCTTCCTGCCTAGCACAGCGAGGACTGCTGCTCATCTTGGGCCTCCGTGGGCTGGCCACTCGTTCCGTGCCGACACTGTCCTGTCTCCCGAACCACCCCGTCCCGTCACGCTAGACGTCTGGGCCGACACGCACGGGCTAACCTTTTGTCTACCGTGTGCGATTCCATTACCCAGGGCTTTTTGCGGTGTTGGCCAAGACCATGATGGATCCAGTCCCCAGCGAGGGCCTTCATTGTTCCTGTTTCCATTCTGTAATGGGAACAGGGCTGTTTGTTTACCGCAATGCTGCTGCTGACCCTCAAGAAAAAAAAGACGCCGCAAGAAACGACGGTGAAATGTGTCCGGCGAGACAGAGTTGCCCACTTTGCTCTGATATTGCTGTCAGTCCTGGTTTCATACACTAAGAAACCATGGGACTAAAAACAAGACGAGGCTATTTGTTTAAGGGCTTGAACCTTAAATGCCATTTCAGGAATTGCTTGACAATAGCACAGTCACGCTAATGCACCTTCTGTATTCAATAACAGAGAGCACATTCATGTTGCATTGTTTACTGAGTGTTGGCATATGGCACTGTGATGCACAAAATCCCTCTGCAGCATTCAAAAACAACTCTGTCTCTTGCAATATAGCTAGCACTGCCTAAACCTGCTTGCAGTACAGTCTACTCTATTTTGTGTCCACAAATCAAGATCTTAAGAAATGCTATGTTTCTACGACTTCCACTCTCTTCACCTTTACTGAAATAAATGACCATCATCTCTCTCAAACTGGCCAAAGCTCATCTACAAGTGTAAACTGCCACACCTTTAAGGTCAGGCTATATAAGGCCAGTTTTTTGCACAACTTTGCAAAGCTAAAACTGAAAATAAATCTTTAATTTTAATAAAGGCGCAGCAAAATATTACATACACTCATGAACGCACATAATTTACAAATCACGGTCTGATCTTCAAAAGATTCTATGACAACTTTCATAACTGAAAACAAGCATGTCTAAAATAAAAACAGACCAAATAAGCATGTCCACTAATCACAGGGTATAAAACTTCTCATTACAACTGCAAAAAGACCTTTCATCCATGTACTTAAAAGACCTGTTTGTAATTAATTGTTTTCTGTTTACATAGCAGAGTGAGTAATAAGCAGAAATTATGTCAACAAAGAACAAGGAGCTGATGAGCCCTATCTTCCCCCTTAAGTCTGTGTGTATGTGTGTGTGTGTGTGTGTGTGTGTGTTACCCATCACACAGTTGTGCTGCCACAGATAAACTACTTTAATAACAACTCGATATAAGGCATGTCACCCTGACTGCACATCTAATCACACACCAGAAACACAAAGAATGAAAAGCCGCTTAAGTTAACATATTCCAGTGCATCAAAGTAAGAACAAACAGACTGTTTTGTCTACAAAAAAAATCTTTCTTGTGGGTTTTGTTTCCCATCTGCTTTTGCAGTACATTAGATTTCAACCAACCAAACTTCCAACCACAATCTATCAGTTAAACAAGGACTACTTTTATTTCATCTTTTTTTTTTTTTTTTACACAGTACACTTGCGTGCATTTGGCTTGTCTCTGATGACATCATGAAATCTCTGGGCACGCGACGACACGACTGAGCAGCTAACAGCGCCCCATAGTGGTGACTGGACAGATCTGTATTATCACGGTGCTTCTATTACAGAGTGGCAGTAAACGTTTAAAATAATTACCTGCTCCAAACAGCGCGTGCAAGTGCAGGCTTAGGATATTTATTGGTTGGAGGTTAGATACTGTTGCAATAAAACGGTTAAATAGAAAAATATATGGCATGTATGGAGTGCTTATGAGCCAAAGTATATCAGAGGTGCACTTCTGTAATATTATTCTGTAATATTTTCTTCTTTTCCATCGGGAATTATTCAGTTAATATAAAACACACTATTCCTTTCATTCAACCTAAACCGCGCTGCTTTAAAATCGTAAGATATTGTTTTCATATATTTTGCAACGAATTCCATGGTCCCTTTAATTGCCTACAGTAGGAATATGTGCGCATGCTAGTTACGGCATATTACACAGTTATCATGGTAGAAGTGCTCTTATTGCAGTTTTAATGTCTGACTACGCTAAATTGTTTTGCTTATCATCACAATTTGAAACATTAATAATAATAACAATAATTAATTTAAAAAACATTATTTTTCTCCATTTCCATCGGGATCTATCTAATACGAATGAATACGACAAAATACGACTTCATCAAATAATTGTATTCAGTCAAAACCAAAACTAATTAGAAACTAAGTTGTGAACAAAACTAAGGCTTGAATGGTATGGGAAGGACATTGTGCTATGAGGTGATGATGGTTCAGTTACTATTCTGTGATAGTGTGCAGGTGGGAAGTTCTGTGATGGCGGCAATCGAAACCAAAACTACATAATAATTAAATTGTCAACACCTTTTTTCACCTAGGCATAGTTGGAACATTTCTATAATATTTAAACCCGTTGACTTTTTATCAACCAAAAAGGCTTTTGCATTAAAATTTTAAGGAAACGTTTTGAGAACATCGGACAACTTAGTATATGGTTCGACGGAAATAATTTTGGAGCTGCGCGTTAGGATTTTAGGTTTATAAAAATATAATAGTCCTAACATTATTAATACGAGTATTCACAGTGCAACATGGGCCTACTAAATAGGCTTGTGTAAAATGCCATCCCAGGCTCTTACATTCACATTCAACACCGGTTCTTTAATGTCTGCGGGTTTCGACGTTTAAATTCATTACCCAAAATGCTTTACGTTGCCCATAGCCTTGCGAGAAAGCTTTTTGTCATTGGCTTCAAAGACCCCTAACGACATTGCTGCAGTGCATGTTGGCTTTCAATAGGTTATAGCGGAGCTACATCTCAATACGAGCAGATGTGTTGTGCATGTAGGACGGATCTGAAGAACAGTTTTTTTCGCGTAGAAGGAGCACACGGATATTGTTCACATAGTAAATCTTTACGCGATTACTTCAACAACTTCAATTGCGCAGCCAAAAACAACAAACAACCAAACAGGAGCGTGACGAACGTTACTTAGATAACCGAGTTGCTTCTGGATTGTATTTACGTCGGACTCAACTTCATAACCTGTGCGGCAAGCCTGTTTCGTAGAAAAATCTAAAATTGTCTAGTAAAAACGGAAAGTGTAGCTTTAAATTCGTCACATTCGTAAACGTTTTAATTTTGAATGTTTGCTAGAGTAATGTGTAGGATCTAGGACCGTATGTTAATTTTATTTCCTGTTCCGGGTCGGTGTGGCTGGCCATTCTGTTTACGTTGAAAAGCCTAGTATTTAAATAGGATAGTTAATCTAGCTAGCAAAAGAACTGTTCTGCGAAGCGTGCTACTTAAAGTTGGATTTTGATAGTTAACTAAAATGCAGAGGCCAAATTTTCGACATCTGTATCAAGGAATGGGCCCGAGACCTGGAGGATTTCGTAGTCCGCCACCAGCTTTCGATAGAGCAGGCGGTATAATGCCCTCACCGCCGTGGGCATTTCCAAACGCACCACCACCACCACCTCCTTTTGGACCTAGATTTGGACAGTATTGCGGCTCACCAAATACTCCACCCAGGGAGTTTAGTGGTAATAGAGGTGGCGGTAATGGGAAATATAATGGCAAATCACCCGGTCACACACCGCGTAGACCAAATTGTAGCCCTCGGGGCAGTGCTCCACACAGACACTCGACTTATCCTGGACAACACGTTGGATATCAGGTAGCTAGCTCGCGTTCTACTCTTTCATTTTGCAAAGGCCGTCAAAGGAAGTTAGTCGCTATTAAATATAACATACAGCCGAAGTGATTTTAATTCGTAATCTGTAGGTATTTTTGTGCGAGCGAGCAATCTAGCTGCTCGGGTTTCCTGGTTAAAGTAGCGCGTAGCTACGCTAGCTAAATACAGATGGTAAATATGCATGACGTGTGGATGTGTTTACAGTGAAGTAGTAACATGAACTGCTGTGTGGAACAGCCGTTTCAGGTTGATTTTGATGTCTTTTTACATAACAATTGTCTCCTAAAGGGATCACCGCGGACATCCACACCATTTGGGTCATCGCATGGCAGGGAGAGAGGGGGAAATGATATGGAAAAGTATTACAAACCATCCATGCTTCAAGATCCCTGGGCTAATCTCCAGCCTGTCTCAGTCACAGACACCCAGTCCAAATGCAGTTCCCAGCAGACCACAGACACTGGCAGGAAAGGGAGGTACTACAACCTGAACTGAATCCATTTTAAAGTAGTGCACAGAAGGGCAGCCACAAACATTTTATTTAGCAGGACAGCTGCACATTTACAACTCAAAAACCGAGTTATTGGTATAAGTGGGGAAACGGACCTGACTCGGTTGGACTTGGACAATAGCAATAACTCTTGCAAAGCTGTTTACAGCAGTTTTTTAATTTTTATACAACAGCCTGTTCATACACTGAGACACACTATTGTACTTTTATATTTTACTTTAATTTCTATGAGACTAAGGCGATTGTCGCCATAGTAACTGGCACGATAGTTGGTCCCCCCCGCCCCCGCCCGTTGTTCAGCTCCAGTGGAGTTTGATCACCGGCAGAGGGAACCAACAGAGTGGAAGCAGCACACGAGGTTTGAACAGTACACCTGTCGACCTCTGAACTGATGCTGTTTGTCTTCAACCAGCAGTGAATGTTTTCCTAGGCATTTTCCCCCTAATTTTGTACATATTGTACAAATTTTATTTTGTCAAATTTCATTTTATCTTGACTGTGAGAATTTATTTTCCTGTTTCAAAAAATTGGACTGATCTTAAACCATGTTAAAAGTCCATTAGGGGCTGCTGCAAAGTTCAAATTTTGTTACAAAACATTGTTAAAATAATTAAATGTATACTTCTTACATTCTCAGGATTTTCTAAAGGCTTAAGTACCTCAGTGAAGATACTTTTGAGTTGGGTCTAAATAAGGGATTGGCGTCTTTCCCCTTTTTCACGTGTTAATGCTTTGTTCTCAGTTCACTTTTTGTTTTTTTTTTCTTCCCACTCAACACATGCTAAATATAGATTTGATAAACTTGGACATGTCAAACTATCATTTTATTGTACTACAACTTGTTTTTATATAGTTGAATGTTTCAAAACATTGATGGTTGAATGTCACAAATACAAGTGGTTAATATAGCAGTGTAAAATAAATGTAAAACGTATGGCTCTTGAAGAAAAAAAGTTTAATTCTAACAGTGTCAGTTCCTTACATTCATAGGATAATATAAATGTCCATTGTAATCCTGAGCAGGTCTACAAAACACCCTAAACTGGCAGGTGGAAGTTAATCACATTATTAAGCACTTAAGATTGTATTAAAATTTTGTAGTTTTCCCATTCCGTGTTGGGCATATGT
>JAOYMR010000003.1:20476008-20498444 GCA_025802075.1 Tenebrosternarchus preto | reverse complement strand
GTTGGGAAAAGTGTACCAATAGGCATCAGCTGAGTGTATATTCAGAATCAACCTCACGGCACAGAGTGAAACGGCATTATTAGCTAAAAAAGTCCATCTTGCAGTAACAGGTTAGAGGAATGCTTCACACAAACATGCCAACGTGACTAACAATGCTATCAGGCCCTTTTCCTTTCCAGTTACTATTAGTGAAGCTGGCACTCTGGGTGACATTTTCCTCTATAGTTTTTTTTGTTGGGAAACAAATACAAGTTAAATATGGTGGAAGAATAAAAACTAGTAAAACACCAGGGGAAACGTCCGTGAGCCAATCCTTTTAAGAATGTTCAAATTGTATCTAAAGTTGTGAACATGCGTTCCAGATTTGGTTGGATTGAGGTGGAAGGCCAGGTCTCCACAGTAGTTACTGCTCTTGTCCATCTACAGGCCTCAGAACAAGTACTGTGGACTACACGCTGATGCAGTCCACGCGGTCATCACACAGGACTGATCGCCGTCATGGTTGCTTTTCCTTCCTAAATGCGTTTCGGTAGCTTTTGCACAAACCTTGAGGCAGGTCTGTCTTGATGATGTCCAGCTCTTTAATAAGATCAACTCCTGGACAGAATTCTATACATTTTTAGAATTATGGTGTAGAACACATTTAGTGTTGCATGGAAAACAGCCCTTTACACTGTGGTACAAAAAAAACACACCCCACCCCCACATATATACGTAATGCACAATTTGCCAACTTGTAGCCCATGGATGTATCCATTTTTACATTTTACAACATTCAGAAAACATAAGTAACTCATAAAACTCAACGAAATTGTTAATTCAGTAGAGTAGTAATTTGAAACGGAACCACTCAAGAAACTGGAAATAAATAAAATGTCATACTGAGTGGGCCAAGGACTTAGTGCATACAATAAACAAACCAAAACAAAAATATTTAAACATGGGCTAAATGTAATCATTCACTACAAACCTAGAGTACAGTTTATTGCCCATGAATGATAAAAAAGTTACTAATGCCTTTTATATTTAGCTAGTATTACTAAAATAGGAATTTCAATATACCATACTGATGAGTAGACTTGTTTATTGGTGCTCATCCCTGCCCCATTTTCATGCGTTTCAACCTGAAGGCAAGGATGGACTTAAAGGCGACACTGGTCATAAATGCAGTAGTGTCCCCTCTCTCTGCATCTTAGGGCCATATTCTCCCAAAGACATGTGCACTTCTTCACATGCTTATCAGTGTTTAGTCTGATGATGAGGGGAAGGCTTCTCAAATGCGGTTTGTGGAACCTGCATCAGGTTGTTGTTTGCATAGTAACCTACTGGAGTGTAATTATTAAGGTTCTACACCTGACCTTAAGCAGCAGCAAAGTTTCTTTAGCAGTTTAACAATGGTTTTTTTTTTGTTTTTTTTTTTAGAGGGATTATGATGCTTTGAGAACTTTGTAAAAAGCAAGGCACTTTGTTCTGTGCATTTACAAAAATGGAGACTGGTGACTATGGTCCTTTCTATAACAAATTTAAAGGTCCAGTAAGTAATAACATTCTGCAAGGATCGAAGCTTGGCATAAAATAAACATGCTACTGAATGAGAACAGAACAGTGTTTAAAAAAAAAAAAAAAAGCCCGGATCGAGTCAATCAGTTGAAACTGCAGCTGTACGTGTCTTGTTACCATACAACTTCTCATTCGGTAGCTTATCACACCATCAAACATCACACTTTGGTATGCAGACAGCAATCAAGTGCTCGGGGACTGTGGAGGAAGAAATTACTCAAAAGTTGACAAGGACCTATTTTACCAGGACGACCAGATATCTACGACTCTCTTCTCTTAGTGCATACCTTCCACTAGGTGTACATCTGATGCTGGGGAAGTCATGGGAGAATAGGGCCCTCGGTTTCCTTAAAACCCAGAAACACCCACCACGCGTAACACACGCAGATGTGCCCCGTTAGTTTAAATGATTAAACCAAATGTGTTTATAGGAGTCTTAACCTAGAGCATTCTTATTTCAAACCATCCCCAAGAGTTGTGGACATTTTTAGGTTCTGCAAACGTCATGTACACGTGTACGTACCTGATTTCTTGTTCCTTATTAAGACTCGAAAAGACGTAAAACAAAAAACGAAGCTGAACAGATGTTCAGTGGCTGTGAGAAAAGCATATGGGAGGGGCCATAGGAGACGAGAGCAGAACAGGGAGAGTTGGCTTCACTGCATAGACTAACATGGCTGTTATAAAATACAGCATCTCTCCTGGATCCTCTTCACTAAACTCTTCCTCTTGTTTTTTCCGTTCTTCTCCTTGCTGTCCTCCATTTTTCTAGCTCGGACTTCTCGCATAAGGTCAAAAAACACCTGGAAGGGTTACAGAATACATTTTCAGTGGCAGCCTCAACACCAACATGCCTAGGAAAGCTGATGAATCTCAGTAAAACGTATAAAGTTTCACAGCATGCAACCGATGCCGTGTTACAAACTACAGTGTGATGCAGGTGGCCAGGGGGTCATATAAACCTTGTCTACATTGGCACGAGTTTTGGCAGAGGTCTCCACGTAGCTGACTTCCCACTGGTCAGCTCTGGCCTTGGCTTCCTCAACTCCCACCTGTCGTCGGTCCTCCAGGTCAGACTTATTTCCGACCAGCAGGAAGGGCACGCTCTCATCCTCCTTGACCCGGAGGATCTGCTCTCTAAGACACAAGGGACCAGCTTACACCAGTGGTCCAGTTCTTCAAAACCACCTTGCAGTGCGCCTTTCATCTTTTAGTTACCATCAACACCAGTTATCACCAGTGCTACTCAATATTAAACTGACCGACACGCTCAGAACTAAAACAGTAGAAAAATAACAACTGGTCCTAGAGGTTTGTTTTTATTTAATTTTTTCACCTACAAGAATGCAGGGATAATTAGCGATTTACTGGCCTTGATGTAACTGGTGAGGGAGTGCTTGGGAGAGGGGGATGACGACACAAAGAAACGACTGAAAACTTCACACTGTACATCAGAGCAGGTTTACAGTTATGTTAGGATTTAGCATATTTAGCATTCCTACCTAAAGTCAGCAGTAGCAGCGAAGGACTCCGATTCTGTGATCGAGAACACGCAGAGAAAGCCCTCCCCACTGCGGAAGTAGTTGTCCCGGATGGCTGCGTAATCTTCCTGACCGGCCGTGTCCAGTATATCAATCTGGACCTCCTCTCCATCCAACACCACCTTTTTTCTGTAGCTGTCGGCTTTGGTGGGCTCATAGTCTTCAACAAACTTGCGGGTGGCAGAGAGAAGGCGCCGGTTAGAACACGCGCGGCGTTTCGAGAGTCGGCAAAAAACGCGGGGCAGTGAGCAAAGCACACCCGCAGCTGCCTTTCACCACAATTTCTGGGCAAGATGAAGTCAGGGTCGCTCAAGACTGAAGTCTCACCTCATCGTACATGAACTGCAGTGTGAGTGCAGACTTGCCGACTCCACCATTGCCAACCATAATCACTTTGTGAAGGGCCAAGGAGTTCTGGCCCTTTGGTTTGTTGGCCGCCATCTCCCCAGGCAAGCCAAAACGAGCAAAAGATCAGGCAGGGACAGAGGGAAGGTAACTTACACAAGGCAATCTAAGGACGGAAGAAAAAAAAAAAAAGAAAAACAAGGTATATCACAATAATGGAGACGAAGACAATACACGGAAAACCTCAAACTGCTTAATGTGTGTCATGACAGGCATCGGAGAACAAACACGCAAACGCCACACTCCCTCTCTGCTTGTGACGACGCGTCAAGAACAAAACAATAGAGCTTTTTCTTCCAGAGCTAGAAGTGAATTCATCCATTCCCTTACTCACGGTGACATCAGAGCCCTTACTATTACCGAGACGACGAGCTTGTCCCATTACGAACACTTGATCCATATTTGGCTGCATGGACACAAAGTGCGTCTTGGTACATGTGCACAATGGTTGCCTTTCCCTAATATGATAAATGCAGTGTGCTTGATGTGCACTTCATGTGCACTTATTAGTCTAACAGGACAGGCCCAACATGTCAGTATAATCAGAAGAGTGTTTACTCCCAAACTAGTACTTGTTCTGTTACTAATAATGGAAAGGAATTATGTTCATTAATTTTTAACCATATTAACAATTCTGGACATAGTACTCCTGTATCCAAAACACTGACACTGCAGGGGAACTATTATCACCCATCTAAACAAATTTAAACATCAAGAGTGGAAGTGTGATGGCAGGAGTTATACATGTGGTTTCATCGTAACTCAATGGCTCAAATCTGCCTAATTATAGCTGCATAACCTGTCATTGCAGTCTAACTTTTACAGGTTAGGTGTGTCTCCAAAGGCAAGCACCCAATAACGTTGGCTTCTCTCTCAGAAAGCATTCTTTATGAGTGAAACAATGTTAGAAAGCCACTCTTTTGCAGCAGATGCAGCTAAACCCTGAACACTGAGGCAGACGTGGGTGTGCTTGTAACGGCTCTACTCCAAGGTCAGAGGAGAAACAAACGAGCAGAAGGTTGGTTAGGTCGTCACGGCAGCCTTTCCAAAAGCAAAACAGAGATATTTTGCAGTGGCAAATTAACTCCTCAATATTTCAGTGGTTGATAAATGAGGACTTCTGGTAGTGCGTTTGTAAACTTAAAAAATAGACAACACCTAAGGAAATTTAGCCACTGTTAGATGCGATCAGGTTCCTCCCTGGCATGGATTCTGTCTTTCACTGGACTTTACTACATTCAAAAATAGTGTATCCGACTTCAAATAGTAAAGGATTCACGCCGATGCACATTCCAGCTGCTCCAGCGTTTGTTATTTTACCAAGCAGCCGGAAGCACTGTGAAAACAACCCAGCTGGACAACATCCTGCTGGGTGTTGAATGGTTTGAGTTCAGGTGGTCATTATGCACCACTACTCCAGAATGCACAGTAATTTTATTTATACACAAGATATACATCTTGTAACAAACCTGTAATTCACTAAAACTGCTTCCCAACTCATGAACCTGAAGCACTGAAAGTCAACAATGAAATGTGTCATCTAAACATGAAAACGAGACGTTGAAACGTAAGGGTTGTAACAGTATTTTAAAAGTCTGGAAGTTGGGGGTTTCCAATTACTAAATGGCTTATTTCAGTGGTTCCTCATGACCGACCACGTTCCACATTATTCGTCCTACTGACTAAACTGTAGCCCATGATGAATGAAAAATTTAACGTTGCGTATTTTTGTAAAACACCACCACAAATCAATTAGCCCGCATCTTTAAATGCGGTTTGTCTACATTAAAAGGCGTCAGCAGTTGGTATTCTAGCTACTTTATCAGCTTAATCTAACTTTTGTTGATAAATCAGACAGACGGCTCTTTTTTTTTATTTATTAGGTAGACAACTTTTCTCCATAGCTAGTGGACAGTCCATAATTAGGGTGTGGTAGCGGATGCATTACTTGAACATCTTAAACCAACGAGGTTTCGAAAAGCTGGACAGACTGGACGTCATAACGTACCGGTTTAATTTCACACCTCCATTTAAATCTCTTGCAAGCAAGGAAGTACATATCTTATATCGCGGTCTCTCTCCCTCTCTAATGGGTTAAAATTAAAATCTTAAAAAGCAAGAACACGAGATTATCTCACGACTCGTAACAGTCAGTTTGCCAGCAAATTAACTAAGGTATTATTAAAACAAAGTATTAAGATAAACAGGGTAGTTATCGCCTTCATCAGAACACCAGCTACTAGTTATCCTAGCTAGTTAAACTTAATAAATTAGCTTGTTTAACCCTGTTGACGAGAACTAGGGTGGAACCTGTCTTAATAAATATCATATTCTTTATTTAGGTAGCAAGCTAGAAAAGCTCAACGTCGCTGAACTGTGATCACATCAAGTTACATTATGAAAAGCACAGAAAACAGCAATCCTAGCGAGATAGGTTAGAGATCTAGCCACGTTATTTAGCTATCGCTTGCCCATTTAGCCGGAGGTGTTATGTGAATAACCAAATTAAGGCGAGGTATCATACTTGGACCTGAGCTTTAGCAAAATACTTACCAACTGAGACGGGTCGATATCCTATTACGACTGTGCTGCCAGTAAATCTACTTTGCATCGGTGATGACTCAGGAAGAGATGCACTTTACCGTTAACTAGCAAATTGTGTGGATAGCTGGTTAAGACGTTCAAAATATCTGAATAGTAAAAGCCAGCGTTGTCAAGTTTAACGAGAGTTAGGTAGCTAGCTAGTGTTGAGCAGCCAGCTAAGTTAGCTAGCTAGCTAACCTAACTTAGTCGCCTACGTTTAGCTAAAAATACGATTTGTTATTAAATGAAACCTATCGCGATTCCAATCGCATTTCGGTCGACGTGTATTCCTAAAGCAGAGCCACAAGTTAAACGGTTTGAAACGACGACTCTTCGCCGCTCTCTCTCTCTTTTTTTATCGTTTCGCTAGCGGCGAGTTTGACATCTTGTTTAGTAACGTCTCCCGTGTGACGTCACGGCCTCACGCCGCCTCTCGAGGCGCGGAAGTTCCCTAAATTCCTCCTTTGACAGCGCCGCAAGATTATGGACTCATCAAATAACATTAAATACCGTTTAGCATTGCCATTGCAAACCTGGGAGGTTGTGTTAGGCTGCGGTCAAGTCTGTTAAGATAAACAACAGCAGCAAGAGTTTTTTTTTTTTCTTTTTATTGGAAAACCGTGTTCGTGTTCTCTCCTAAACGGGGTCGTGCGTTAACCCTGAAAAAGGGCACGCCCCACTCTATCAGCATGTACTGCAAAACACAGCTAACCACCAATCGAGTTTGAATTTGTGAATTGTTTTAAATGTGTAGATCTGGAAGATTAACGACATAAAACTGCATATTATTGCAGTTATAGGTTCTTGTAAAATCAAACTACATCTTGTAATTTAAATATGATTTGGCGTCTTGATGTTAACACTGCCATCAATTGATTGTAAAGACGAGACCTAGCAGCTCAAGTCACAAGATAGAGAAACTCTTTATCCCAAACTAACGTGGACACCAGCACCACCTCAAACGCCACATTCAGAGTTCCTAGTACTGAAAAATGTAACTGAAATTTCCTAAAAAAATCTGGGTATGGTATTCAGGCACACTGGTCTTGCACAAGGAAAAGTTGCTAAAGATCCAGAAATGAAGGCGAGAAGACACACTTGCACACACTTGTTTTTGTAGAACACCCAGAATGATCTTTGTTTATGAAATTGAATTTGCCATACATTTTGTAAACATTACTTCACTGGTTCCTGGGGCCAAACAGCCATCTTATGAAGGAGGTTAGGATAGTGAGGAGAATAGAGATGAACTCCAGGGCTTCATGAGGATTGTGATTCCACTGGTTGGACCATGGACTGTGCTATAAAAATGTTCTGCAATTTACCTTTTGCAGTTTGGTCCTATAGTGTTTATTAAATTGTCAACTGAATTGTGTATCATAGTATCTCATAGTATCCTAAGTCCACTGCAAAAGCACAGGAAGACAGCAGCAAAAACCACAAAAAGACCTCAAAAAGGGGAGCCTAAAAAGAGTAGTTCACGCTTTATAAGTGAAAAACTTGCATAGTTCCAATAGTTCTGCTTGTAGCAGTGGGATAAGGCTGAGCAGGAACTGTAAGAAGCATGTACTTGCTGAGCAGTGTTGATAGTTTACTCATTAACAACGTCAGACAGACACTTGGTAAATAGAGCAATTGGTTGTTGTTGTTTTTTTTAAAATAAACAACAAAATCTAATGGTGTGTGGGTTGCCTCTGAGTTCCCAGAATCTCAAAGGTATCCTAGAACATACTAGTAAAAAGAGAATTACATCCTAACAGGAATAGCTAAAAATGTTCCAGCCAAGTGTGGTTTAGATGAGAAGTAAACGTTTGTGTGATGTATGACATACTTCTTTGAGATACACTAGGAGTAGCAAGTCCTTCCCTTCACATTTTGGTAAGAGTCGAGTTTGCTGAACAAATGGTGCAGTATTTACTGAGTGAATCTAAGCAAATACATTTCTTTTACTTAAAAGTTTTGTTCATTCAATCAGGTCCATTTAATAGTTTCAGTTAAGTTAAACACTTCATCAAAATATGCGGAAATCATGTCGAGGACAAATGTATTTTTTACGACTTTTAATGAATTATGTATCTGGAGTGCAAGGAGTGTCATGATGAAATTCCATACCAAACGGCCCGGGAGCAACCTAGTAGTTTTTAGAAACCATGTAATATTCTGAAGATTTGCTATGTTATGGATTATGTGAGATGTAAATGACAGCAGTCTGTTTTTGATGGTTTAACTTAACTATTCAGAACACTAGATTTGAGAGCTGGTGAATTTAAATAAAAAGCAATGCAAATTGATGAGCTAATATCAATAAAGTATTAGCATGGTAAGTTTATTGATTAAAAGTAGCCATTCAAAGCCATGATAAACTGAGAAAAGACATGTTAGTAACTTTATGAATGTTTATTTTAACCTCTCTATGCTTTTTTATGCAAAAGAAAAATGTTCTAATGGTAGATATAGAAACTTAAATGTTACACATCAAAGTACACAGATTGGAAAAACAAAATGTCAAGGGGTGAAAAATATAAATAAAGCAAGTTGTTTTGTTGCAAACAGGTGACCATATAGGATATAAACACAGTGTACA
The DNA here is from genome assembly GCA_025802075.1 of Tenebrosternarchus preto. NCBI lineage: Eukaryota > Metazoa > Chordata > Actinopteri > Gymnotiformes > Apteronotidae > Tenebrosternarchus > Tenebrosternarchus preto. The sequence goes on along the minus strand of JAOYMR010000003.1, from coordinate 20,489,771 downwards.
GTATCTGTGGTTCTGTTTGACACAATTACGCTTCTTCTAATATAATGACATTTTGGTACATGTGACATCTGTTCAGGCTATGGTCTGAGGCACTGAGCTCACTGAAAAATAACAGATAACATCCAGTAAAGGGTTAACTGAAAATGCAGCTCACACTGCCCATATTAGCAGCCAGTTGCGCAACTTGCATACAACTGTATAACAGTGGCCTCTTGCAAGTGTTTGCAAGTGTTTCGCCTTAAGCTTAGAATATAATGGGCTTGTTCGTCTCTTGCATTTAAAGTGCTATTGCACGTTATTCTGCTTGAACGATCTTTGCAGTTCCAATGTATTTCAGTCATTGCTTCTGCTCATATGGGGGTGGCTCTCCATTCTTTGCCCTCCGTCAGGGCGCGTGGCTGGTGGATGAACACACTGTACCGCACCCCTTGGTTTGCGGCGGCTCGCACGAACCCACTGTTGGCGGTCATGGTGACGGCGCGTAGAGAGTCGCCGGTCCCGAAGATCATGAGTGACCTGCGGTTCACCTTGGAGCTCGTCACGAGGCGCTCGGTGCGGTCCGATGGCTGGTCGGGCACCACTGTGAGCCGGGCCAGGAGCTTCTCGGCCCGGGCTTTCTCCCCGGGCCCGCCCAACGTATCCAGGATGACGCGGAAGTCGTGGACAGCCGAGTGGCAGGCGAAGAGCTCCTTTCCCTGCATGAACGCGTCGAGCTTGGGCAGGACCTTCTCGTGCCGCTCCTGGGCGGCCTGCTCGGTCAGCACCTGCTCACGGAACGTGTAGTGGCAGTTGCCATGGCTCAGCGACGACACATACGTGATGAGCGTGGTGATGTCGAGGTTGGCTCTGTTGCACACGTCTACCTTCACCTCAGTAGGGAAGGCCAGGCTGGCCACGATGGTGTCCCGGTCCACGCAGGTGTGCATGATGTCAGGGTCGTTGTCGTCGTCGTCATCCTCCTCCTCCTCCTCAGCCTCATTGTCAACCTCCTGGTCGTCTTCTCCGAAACAACGTTCATCCTCGCCTTCGACCTCGACATCCTCCTCTGCCTGCTCGTCATCCTCCCCTCCACCTGCAACTGTGTTTACGGCAACGATGTCGCCCCTCACAGAGATGCCCATCTCTCTCAGCCTGTCAGCCATGGGACTAGACACACCATTGTAGAAGGCAAAGATGATGTGAGGGTTGCTGTACTGCACAGGCTGCTGGCGGCTGGCCTCCAGGAAGTCTTCAGCTTGCCGGATCACGCTCTTATCCCCATACTGACCCCGGCCCTGCCAGATATTGTGCAAAGCCTCTGCCTTTCGTCCTATAGCTTTAACCCATGTGTGCCCATCATTAGCCACTACATCCACCACCAGTGTTTGCTTCTGCCCATCCGGGCCTTCGTACGCGAACACGTGCAAAACACTCACAATGTTTTCTAGGCTCTCGGCTGACTCGACGATGGCTCTCAGGTGGGTGAGGTTAGTGCTCTGCAAATGAGACTCTTTGATCACAACCTGCCCGGCTTCCACCTTCTGCAGGAACTTGAGTTCCGCACGAAGCTTGCTGCACAGCTTGGCGCGGCCCTCCACCTCTCGGGCCTGACGGCTGCACAGCAGTTCCACTCGCACTAGCAGCTCCTTGGCTGCCTTGATCCGTTCATGAAGCATTGGGCTGGTAGCCATAGCTGGCGCATCATTCCTTGAGCATGAAAAGGATAAAGTCTTGAGTGGGAACACAACAGAACCCACAACACATCACCATACCAAAATAACAAAAAGCTCGGACACTGTACAAGTTACCATACCACCAAAACACCCACTCTGTTTTTGAGAAAGGGAAATGAAATAATAATAATAAAAAAAAAAGTTACCCACCCTTATATCCATGCTTTTCGTTGGTTAATACACTTGCAGCCTGCTTTTTAACTGGTTTGTTATATGAAAAAAATTAACTGTCAAAGCAGTTAGCTAACCTAGCTGTAGTTATGATAACCTAGCTATAGCTAATGACACTCAATGACGCCTTGAAACTAAAACGGCTACTGGGGAAAAAAGGGGGGAGCGGAGGACTGTTTGATCGCAGTTGAACCTATGATATACCATTCGTTTGAAAAAGTTATGATGTTAAAAACCCAATATACTTTAGGAGTATAAGTTGTCACTGAAAATCCATACTTTAATGGCAAAACTGATGCCTCCCTGTAGTAGCAGGCTATCGCGACGTAGCTGGCCACCAAACGTTAGCCACATTAGCTATGTTTAGCTAAACGCAGTTACTGATACAATTTATGTCGCTAACCACATAATTATTGTCTGAAATCGGCAAATAAATATATGACACTTCGGCTTACAGAAAAGTGACATTATATCGTATTTTAAACACTTACAGTATACATCCACGAGTTGGATTCCTCCCTGTATTCAGCAGCAGCCGACTTGTTCGCTTTCTATGTAGAACTTTACGTCAGCGCGTATATCGCCGCCTGTCGGGAGCGTAAGACATTGCACGAAGTGATTCTTTGCAAAATGTGATTAGGAGATTAGGTTGCTGATTTTTGAGTAGACAATGTACTTGCCAGAAATATGTAAGGATTCGGAAACAAATACGGTGCATATGTATTCCGGTGTATTATTTATGTTGATCTCTGAAATGGTATTTACCGATGAACTCTGGTTTCTTTTCATTTTAGTAGGTTTATTAATTAGACTGCACAAGGAGGGTTACTAAGAAATACAGGAGTTGCAAACATTTGGATTTGCGTGACACTGGAGATCCAGCGGTCCGTTCTGTAGCCTGTGTACTGTCAAAAATACGTCAGCAGAGGGCCTTTTAAAACTTTCTGAATAAGCGACAACAGTTGTAAAGCACTTGAGAATTTGAACGGAGCCAACATGATAATACGATCTGGGCTTTATTAGCCTGTAACAGTATTCTATTTCATCTTAAAAAATCGCAATTTGTATCACATTTTGACGCACAACTGCAAAAGTCTACTTGCTGTACACTCCTTTGCTTTTCTGAGCAGTACATTTCAACTGATTGTCTATATTTGAACTCATGGCTTATTCTTAAACTATAAACTGCACGTTTTGGAAATTATCAAGGACGACAAAAAGGCGCATTGGGGTACATTGCCTCCTGTGGTCGGACGCTTAGGTGTCCGCATGGTAACGGTCAGATCCGACGGGAGAGAATGCGTGGTCCTGACGCAACGAGTAGCCTATCTGATACCCCACTCTTCTTTTCTGCATGATTATGCGCCTTCAGTCGACAACTAAATTCGTTTTAACATGGAGAAAGTCCGGACACTTCCTACGTCAAATCTACTGTACATTTAAAAGGAGTTCAAATCGGAACAGTTGGACCGCTCTGTACCGTTATGGCAAGGTCTGAAGTCTATTAAAGTACGGCGAAGATCGAATCAGCTCGCGGTGGAGTTTATGCTTTTTTTTTTTTTCATCGTATTTTTCTTCGGTTTGCTTGGTTTCATGTCTGTGGATACTTTTACGGAGCCCAGTCGGTAGATTATGCATTCCCCAGGATGGGTGCGAACAATGGCAAACAGAGTGGGAGTGAAGGTGAGTGGTTTTCAGCCGATCGTTCTGGGTGTACAGTGCGTCCCGCAGCCATAGTTTGATACAACGTCATATTCCTCCTTATTCTTTGTGGACAACAGCGGCCAAAACGGCAACGGGGTCCTTCGGCGCACAACTTTACCCAAAGTCATACACCCAGTTCGGTTTTTTTTTATACACATTTTAAAGACGAGCGGTTGGATAAGTGTGTTCTGTTTTTCACTGTAGTTTGTCACATGGTTATACAGTAAATGCAAGACGTAGTTTTTTTGTTGTTGTTGTTTGGTTTTTTCTTGACAAAATATGTTCGGGAGTGAATAGGTTAGATAGATGAAGGAGTGCTAGCCAACTGCACGAGCTTCTGGATTGTGGATTTAAATTTGCATATGGCATCATCACTGGACATGGAATAGCATGTAGAACAAAGATCTGAATTAAGCATATTAACCAATGATTCAAACGTCCATTTTGAGATTTATCTGTGAAATATGCATGTTGCAGAAATTTAGTGACAAAAGTAAAGGCGCATAAACAAAACAAGTTGCTCTGATGGGTAATTTATTTAAGACGCTTTATTGTCTACCTTTTTTCTAACTAACCTAAAGAAACAGAAGGAGAATAAGTTAACCTAAGCTTTTCTGCCTATAGTCACTACACATCATCAGAAATAGTTTCGAAAAGAACATCAACTTTACAAGACACAAAAGGAATACAGACCACACGTTTCTCTGAACATGACAGTTGCAAGCGAGACACTCCGAGCAAAGACTAAATAAATACATATTAACCTCCGGTAGTTATAAACAAGTCTATTTAAGCCGTGTATGAACACACTGGTTTGTTGTAAAGCCACATGAGTGACGTATAGAGTGATGATAAGTTTTGATTCGTGGTTTTTTTTTTTTATCTTTCTGAAACACATTCAGTAGGTTTTGATACAGTCCTCAAAGAAACACAGCCATTCCACTTAAGACAGACAAGCAAGTCTCACTACCTTGACCAGTTGTGTTAGGACCTATATGAGCCTTCACCATGTTTGGGTTGAGATCCTGTGCTTCAGGGTTTACATAGAAAAGATTACAGTGTTTAGTCCTGTTCGCCAAGTGAAGACAGGCACCGAGTCATTGAATGCTGGGTGTGATGACTGGCGTTTTGGCAAAAATAGTGTTTGGAACATTTCACAAGCATCAGAGCTCATGCCAGGAACCTCTCACCCCCAGATTGGTTTCTTGGCTGTGTCAAGCATTGCGGTGCACTAAAGCATGGCAGATTTCTTGGAAAGGTTAAGGTTGGGCTCGCCTTTGAAACTGGCAGTCAGAGAGCAATAAATTCCCACAAAGATGGCACTTGAGTGCTCGGAATGTCCAAAATTCACACATTCTGATATGTCATTATACTGTTTACACCAGTTTCAAGATTGAGATGGGTTTGGAGTGTCAGGTTTAGGGATTTGCTTAAGCCATTCGGTTCGCTTTTCCCAGCTGAACCGCATTTCCTAATACGAGGTTCTTTTTAAAATTGACGGGAGTTTTGCACCATCTAGAGAAAACAGAAGACCAGCTTACCTCTCATTCATCTCAAACTAATGGCCCCTGTGATTTTGAAGGTCTTCAAAATCTCTTTGACAAGTGAGGACAGAAGGACACAGGACACCTTTGTAGCAACGAGGACAGAATCCTGCTTCCATTGCTGTGAAATGTGCCAACCAGAAGAAACAGCTGGATTTTGTAAGACATCAGTAGAAAACCCCAGAGAGAAAATGCAATTTTCAAAATCTTGGTTTTCCCAAACCCCAAAAGAGCTAACTGCTTAGCTTGGTCTTTCATGGCATGTTAAATCACATGATTAAAAAAACAAACAAACAAAAACCTCTCTGAATATTTCATTCTGTTCCATGCAATTAGTACCGGTTTTTATTAAACCATATTTAAATGTGTTTGGGTTTAGCTGTATTTTGACATTGACCAAACAATATGCTAATAATATTTGTTCTCCATCAAAATACCAACGATGAGCGTAATTACTAAGTGCTATATAGAATAATGGAAAGTTTCATAGGTCAATCTATAACTGATAATGGCTTTTTTTAATATGTATTTTTTATGTTGATGTTTATTGGGCTTTACCTGAGTTAATTTTGAGTACATTATTTGCCACTAATGAATGACTAGAACCTCCACTCTGTTTAGAATCAGCTTTCCTTATAACAGCTGTGGTCCTTTTGGCCTGCAGTTGGGCCAGTTTAATTTGCACTTGTGCGTACCTCAGAGCTGCATGTTACGTTTGAACTTCCCCACCAGCTCTCTGCTTAGAACCTCCCTGAGAGCAAACGCAGGCCTACGCAGACTTTCATTGTTACGAATGTGTTTAGCCAATTAATCTCACTTACAGTGAAGCCCACATTCTTCACAGACAATAGACAATAAACAATACCGGTGATGAAGTTGGACGTCAAACTGTGAGTAAAGGAGACTCTGGACCACAGGATTTGCCGCTCAATTTTGATAAACGCCCACAAATTAATGCACTGATATCACTGTGAGACTATTTCATGGAAAACAGGTTTGTTTACATAGCCAAGCATGTTTTTTGCGCTCGGTTTGTGAGAGCTCCCTCTGTCAGACCTTGTATGGTAAAAATAAAAAGCTCATAGGAGCTTTAGCTGTGTTTGCACTTGTAATGTTGTTGTAAACACACTTCTTAGTGATGTGACTTCAGAGTGAATCTCAGCCTCTTTTTTCCCTTTTTCTGTTTTTTTCGAGGCACATTCACACCACTCCATCGCTGCTAGTTCCAAGTGCAATTTAAGCTTCAGTATAACCTCACATCATTTTTTTTAACAGCAATGAAATTACAGCACCTCCCTGAATATATATCATTAATCAGAGGTCCGCCAAGATCACAAGAACCTTCCGGAATTATTTAAGCCCTATGTCTCATTTCAGCTGGTTGGTCAAACTTTTCGTTGGTGGACTTTAGGTGATCTTTGAGAGACATCTGGATTATTAATTTAAGAGAACAGAAAAAAAGTACGAAACAAATTATTAATTTATGAACAGAAAATGCACGCAAAGCATAGTTTTTTTTTCTTTTTCTGAGTACTGTCCAGTGTTCTTGTCAGTATGTTAGTAAACTACAGATTATACAGTGTGTATCATAAGAACACCCAGTTTCTTTCTTTCTCTCCCTTTGTGTCCTGCCTGTACTGTTGCATCCTGACGTGTCCTGCGGGCTCCTCTCTGTGATTGCAGGCAAGGGTAGTTCCAGTGTTTCCTCCGACCTGAGTTCAAGTACAGACCAGACGTCGACCAAGGCTCCAAAGAATGCGGCTACCAGCGAAGGTAAGGGGCATCTGGTCCTCGTTAGTTACCACTGGACTGCCTTTTTTAAATTTTTTTTTTTTTTACCTTCTCTTTGCCTTGTTGACTGTTTTTTTTTGGGGGGGGAGGGTTTACTAAATGCTTTATAATGAAAACACAGCAGGCACGATGGTCAGTTCTGTCTATGTCATTTTTCTTTTCGGTGTTTTCACAATTACGTCTGTAGTAAGCAGAGGAAATGCAGTTGCTGGTGGTTTGTGCTGGGTAGTAATGGTGCCTCTGGGAAAAGGCTGAGGTGGAGTGTTCAGTTGGGAGTGTGTAGGGTAGGGAAAGGAAGAGAATATAAGAGAGGGCCTTGGTGTTGAGGGCCACAGCTGTTGTGGTGAATTCACTGGTGAAAAAAATCTGATGTAAAAAGGTGAGTTGAAGGGTGACTGGGATTTTTTTTTTTTATCAGCAGAATAAATGTGTTGGTCCGCTAGTCCACTCTGGCGTGACAGATAAGAAAATTGTCCACAATTGTGCTAACATGACAGATACAAATCTTACATCTAAAAGTAAAAAAAATGTGAGATAGACACACGTATTCACAGGCAGTTGTTGGCGGTGTCAGTGTGGGGCATTTGGGTACAGGTGGGAGGTCTTGAGTCTGGGCGGAGAGGGCGGAGCTCCGTCAGGAGACTAGGTTATGGGGTGTGGGTGTGTGTGTGTGTGTGTGTGTGTGCCTACCACTGCTGTGCAGAGTGGGCGTGTCCAACGAGCTGCTGATTTACGCCCACCTCTTCTCGGATCGGGGGAGGGGGATGGAATAAGACTCTGTCCCAGGCAGAGCAGGCTTCCCTCGGCCTGGGTCGATACGCTGGGGTGAGGGTCCATTTCCATGTGATGACGCTACTGGTATATGAATTGCTGTTACAGTCCAGCACAGCGGAGTTATTGTCTATGACCACAAATATACTTAATGGCAAAATATATTCCAATACCCGTTTTGCAAAAATGTGCTTTGCCTTTCTGAACAGAATATTGTTTATTATGAGCCAGTGTTTTAGTTGCAGGCGTGAGCGAGCACAGTGGGAGGGTTAAGTGCAGTCAGCCAGTCATGATTTGCTGCTACTGCATGATTGTGCTGGTCAGAAACGGTTACACTACTCTCCACTCAGAGATCTGAACAGCCAATCCCACCGGCTTCTGCAGAACTTTGGACAACTGGAGACTTTGCAGCAGGTTTGATCGAGTGACTCCAGAATGCGAAGCACTTGTCTGAGCGCCCGCTGGATCGAGTCCCTCCCCTTTGCATTTCAGACCAGCTACAAACTGAAACATCACGCACTGATTTATGGCAACAGAGAGTCATAAGTACAGAAGGATCCAGCTTAGCGCAAAGCGCATAAAGTGCAAGCTATAAAACGAGGATTTGTGCGTGTTTGCTTGCCCTGCAGCCTGCACGGCCACTGAGGACTTGAATAGCCAAAGCTGATGCAGACTGAGGAAGCTGTGTGTTTATCGAGACAGAGAGCTCTGGCGTGGGATTGCGTTCATGTACGTCTCCTACCTTACCGCCTGGCCATGGTGGAAGACCTAATTTTCTCCTGGGGTGACTCACTGGGACCCTGTTCTGTTCGGGAAAGAATGCGGAGCAAAGCTTGCTGCCACGGTAACCTGCCTGACAGAAACTGTGCAGTCCAGAATCAGCCATAGCGCTGATAGCATTGTTTCAAAAGCTCGGTCTTTCCTGTCATTTCCTTAGCGATAACCTGCCCAAGGCTGACTGGGCCTTGCTGTAGCTCAGTGTGGCTCTAAATGTGGTGCGTGAGTAAAGACTGGCCAAGAACTGGTGCTCAGGAACAAAACGCTGCCGGACTTCGGTCAGCTGAAGCTCTTTGCAGGGAATAGTTCATTTCATCCCGTCCCGTAGAGCTACCCCTCGCCCCAGCCGTGCCCGTGTTTGAGCGTCTGGCTTTGATCTCCACTCTGCAACCATGTTTTAAAGTTTATCGGTGAACTGTATCACAGACCCGCAAAGTTTCGGTCCCTGGAATGTGACTCTTGACCTCAGAGCACATTTTTTTCTGATAGTCTAGAATCATGAGATTCATAATACAATGGTGCAATACAAAGTGACATTTAATACAAAGTGGCATTTAAAGCCTAAATAAACATAATTACCAGTCTTGAATAATCACAGTTTACACTGAAGATCTGTTTAATTTTGGAGACCAGTTAGCCATTGAGGAGGTGTTCAGTGGAGGCGTTTGCCTGTCCAGAGTGCGTTTGCGCTGTCAAAAGCGCAGAGGAACGCGAAACCAAAGCTGGACTGGTTTTATCAGATGTAATTAGGCCAGTGAGCTTTGTTAGCCCTGCTGGAAGCAATCATTAGCCCAATGCTAGCTGCATCTCTGGGCAACATGCGCACTTCTTTCGACTGATCCCTGACCCGTAAAACCAGGCTAGTTTAGCTCAAGAAGACTTAAGCATCCCTACCTTGCAGTCTCCTAATACTGTACCAGGATCAGCGTATTAGCCAAATGAAAACAGAAAACAGTACCACTTCTTATGCAGTTAGCAGTTTACAACGTGACTCGCCATCCACTGTTGAAGCAAGCCTGCTATTGCAGAACAGGCTCTGTGCCTCTCAAGTTCAGCCTTGGTGATGGAGACGGGGGTCTCTGAGTGTGTGCGTCAGTCCAGTGGAATTCACTCTCCCTGTCTGAAGGCATTTAAAGCGAGAGTATGTTGCCTGCCGCAGAAGAAGCCCTTATTACTGGCTCAGCGCAACCTACACCGCTAGAACAAATATTGTTTTGTTTCATGCATTTTACGTGCGGCGGGCTAAAGGTGACGGTTAGCGATTCGTATCTCGCCACAGTGGGTCAGCGCTCCAGGCAAAACGAGAACCTAAGGGAACCTCCGTGGAAAGCTGCGCACGTCACATAACACAAGCCCGTGTGTAACGCGCGTACCGAGGGTGTTTCCCTGGAAGCGCTCTGATATAGCATTGCATAGTGTTTTCTCTCCGAGTTTCCTATGGAAATCGGAGCTCTGTGTCTGGAACCTGCTGGAAGGGGGGAGTCAGGGTTGAGCTGCAGTTCACTCAAACAGACACACATTTGCGTGCTGTGGAAGGAAGGAAAGGGTCATGCACACAGACACACACACACACACACACACACACACACACATATATGCATACAATCCTCCACTAGGAAGGTGGTAGTTTACCATCACTGTTATTTTCCCAAAGTACAGTGGCCCACATTCCAGTTCAGTTTCTGTTTATGTATACATAGGATTATTTTTAGATTTCATACAGTATTTTCTATAAGCACAGCTTTTACGGTACAAAAACGGGTATGGAAAGTAGATGGTAAACAGTCTTTATGTAAAACTAAAATATCTCTGAAGTCCAACGATTCTATCCAGTGTCAACACTGTCGATTTATGTCTTAGGAATTTCATTTGACCAATAGGAGTTCAGTTTACCCAAACATCCCCAGTGTTATTGGACGTTAGATAAAGATTTACTAAGGTTCCCAAGCCGTTTTTACAATATAGGAGTAAAATGTAGTATTTGTCACACAACCCAAAAGCAGTTTTTGTTTATAAAAAGAACTTTTCAACATTGACTATGATCCTGCCTTGGGAGTTTTGGAGGTTATGCAAGCCGTGGTGTGTAATACTTTTGGAACAAGGCATCAACTTCCTCAAGAGGGACATAGAACAGAGAGAAAGCAGTATTTTTCCTTCATACATTCCTTGAAGCATTGCTTTGTTGCTCTGCTATATGAGGATTGTGTCGGAGCCTGTCCCCTCCGAGACCAGATTTTACTCACCGCCCTATATAGCTTTCAAAACCTGTGTTCACTGAGTTCACAAAAGGCAGGCAGTTTAAAACGTGTTCCTCCACTTTGTCTTGCTCTGTATAAAAAACAAAGGTCAAGTGTGACTAAGCCAAAGATGGAACCAGGCGTACATCATTTATCCTGTTTGGACACAGTGTCAGTATGAATACGACGAGAGAGAGGTGACGGCTTTGCTGTCTCCACCACCGTGATGACAACATTCAAGATGTCATTCGAATGAAGCGGCTTGTCCAAATCAAAGTACTCGTATTATTGGATGGGTTAATCAAACCATCGGAAATGGTCTCTGACTTTAAACAATCACGCTGGCTGCTCAGAGAAATACTGCCCTCCAGACTAAAACATGTCAGCTGAAAACCATGGAAGCATCCTGTGATGGTGAGCTAATACCACGAAAGATGAAGGGTGATTAGACTTCATGGAGGGGAGTTCGTTCACAGTCGGAAACAGGCAGCTTACAGAGTCACGATACATGAAGGCTGCAGTTCTGGACATGATTTTTGATTTGATTTCTTGCCTGTTCCTCCAGGCGCTGTATGCCTGGTACACTATGAGCAGATTGGTGTAGAAACGGGCCCCTTCTCACGAGACTCCAGATAACGCTCCAGTTTCATTTTATCCTAGATCTGGAAAGCAGGGTGCAGTGCTCTGTTGCGCAGGCTTTGGAAAGCGCGCACTAGTTCAAGATTGCCTGGGTTCTGGAAGTCCTGGGCTGGTTTTAGATTATCAGGACTCTTGAAAGCCAGGTCTGGGCAAATTTTCTTTGGCTCCACGTAGAGTTTGTTTTGGAGAGGAATCATGAAGAGGTATGCAGTGCAATTTGATAGGCTTTGTGAGGTTCAACTCAGAAGACTCAACCCCGCGTGCTGAAGAACGTACTGGCATTGAACCGTAGCATAAGATAAAATGAACACATTCATGCATCGTCCAAGGAATAGCGAGCATTACTTTTGCGAGCCCAGGACCCATGTTTTAGCAAGAACAAATGCTGAGAGTTTAGTCAGAAGTTTTATAGTAGTTCTGCAGGTTAAATGTAGAGTTCAGTGACAAATATAATTTACACAAGTTTTGTACTGTAACTGTGGTGCTATCCGTCACAACAGCCATACTGTGGCTAGAATTATGTTAATTTTTACAGATGATGATGCTCTTGTCCATATGCATTCATTAGAATATATAAGAATACAATATACATGTTAATTAGAATATATTAGCATATTGATTAGAACATGTACATATTCATTAGTACATGTACACATGCTCCTTGGGAATTGAAGCCATAACCTTGGTGCTACCAGCAGCTTGTTCTACATGTTCTATCAAGTGAGCTGCTTAAAACCCTTTTAACAAGCTTTACTTGTTAAATTTACACATCCAGTCTTGGCTGATCTAAATTTGGGATAGTTGTGTAAATGAGATTTGTTTTGGTCTGACTATTCCGTTAGTTGTTAATTGTATCATGTTCATGGTATGGTCTCTTAAAAAAATATATATATATATATATATATATATATATATATATGTGTATATATATATATATAAAGCACACAAATATGCAATACGTAGCTGCTAAAAACAAATTATTTTCAAAAACAAGATTCAGTCCAGGTCATGTCGCAGACGACAGTGTAATGACCCCATTTTGACTCGAGAGCCCTCAAATGATCCTCCTAGAAAGACAAGCAGATGTAATTTAATTCCAGCTTGTATTTTCTCTTTCTGCTTTGGTCCACTGGGCCTTGTTCTTGAAGAGGAAAAGCCATGGAATTCTGTATTAGTGCAGAAACATGACAGGTATTCCTATCTTAATTTCTGCTTCCAGAAGATTTCCTTTTTCTGTAGGTTTGGCCCATGTGCCAACAGTGCTAAACTTCGACCAGCTGCAGATATCATGTGTTCAGAGGAACACATAGGAGCCAGAGAATGTTAGAGATACTCATGACATTTCGCTGGCACTTCCCCTTGCCCAATCGTGACAAGTTGGCAAATCTCATTGGTTCATTGAGACAAGCTAAATAAATCTCATTGGCTGCTGGGAGGAAACAGGTGCAAAGTGAGGACCAAGAAATGGCTATATCAGAGGTGAGAAGGTCCTCAGGAGAGAAAATATTTGCAAGGAGAAGGAACTAACCCTAACCTTTTCAGTAATTGTAAAATTCTTAGTACTACTGGACTCATCCCTGGAGATCTGCAGCATGTTTCACTGGCAATCCTTCACTTGATCACTTCATGCACTTTATGAGCAGAATTATGTTCTGTGGAATAGGGATAATCCTTGAAGGATGGAAATTCAAGAGTAAATGGGAATGTTTCAGCTCTGTGTGAGCGGGTGAACCCACGTGGTGAACAGCGCCAGGGGGCGGAGCTGCCAACGCATTTTAAAACAGGACCGTCAGAGGCTGCCAAGAGTGAGAAGGAGACCAGGCTGAAAAGTGGAGTGTGATCTTTATGTTGGACCCCTATGAAGAGGGTCACTTTGATTAACGGTTTTGAAAATGTGTTAATAAAACCACTGTTATTTCACCCGTGTCAGTGACTGCATTCCTGCTTGGTGGACCCTGGCACATTTTAGCGACAGAACTTAGCGCAGGCTCTTTTCTAGCCAGCTGGTGCAGTGATTTCTGATTGAGGTTTTAAAAAATGGAAAGATCTTTTGATGTCTGGAGACACTTGCCAGAGAGTTGTGTTTAATGAGAGACACACACTCAACCACAATGTTTTTCTTTCCAGAGAGTCCCAGCCATTACAAACCTACAAGTGGATAGTGACAATCCAGAAGGCAAAGCAGGTTTTTCAAAGGCAAGACTTGAGTCGAAAAAAAAAATGTCTGTTTCATTTCCCATGAGAATCTTGGATGGTACATCAAGAAGGTTCATAAGGTACATATTTTTACCCGAATATTTAAGACGAGACTGGAATCTTGGAATACATCAAATTATGGTTGTTGTTTTTTATGTTTTTTTTTTGGGGGGGGGGGGGGGGGTGTAGGTTTGCAACTTTAGTCAATTTATTTGGGGAAA
>JAOYMR010000003.1:20454082-20472991 GCA_025802075.1 Tenebrosternarchus preto | reverse complement strand
TTCTCCAAATGCTGGGACACAAACTGATCAGACTCCAGAACATTTCTCAAGGTCCTGGGACACAAAGTGATCAGACTCTAGAGTGCTTCTCCAGATCCAGCTCTGTTCTGTGCATCAGCGGCTTAGGCTCACCCAAACCCGGGGAGGGGGAGAGAGGGGACAAGGCGGACGGGCTGTGGACAAGGAAAAGTCCTTTCTTTTGCCTGCTTTACTGTGGCAAAGCCTTAGTTTATAGACCAGATGTTTGAATATTTCCTCCATGATGTTTTTGATTTAATAAAACGAATCCTGTGTCTGTTGAAATGAATCACTGCAGAAGCAAAGGTTTGTCAGAGGGCCCTGTAATATTTACAGTGTCACAATTACTCAGCTTCTCTTTATGATAATTAGACCATGGAAAAAAAAAACCAAAAATATCACGAGGAGGAAGGGAGAGAATTCTGTCCTCTGAATATGCTGTGATGAACGAGTGAAGGAAGAGAGAGAACCCAGTAACAACCTACAGCTTCAGCTCTCCCATTCGCTTCCACCTCTGCATTCTAGCTGAAGCTGCTTTGATACCTGATACAGCATGTGGCACTACTGTAGCTAAAATGTTGCTGTGGTTAACTGCCAGTGTGGTTAACTGCAAAAGCCAATGAGACCAGTTAACATGTTACCATTTGCACTGGGTTTCATCTGCCCATAGTAGAATTGGCATTTCCTTGCTGGTACTTGCGGCTGATTCTGCCTGCAAGCCGCTTTGAGGCGAAGGAACTTGAAAAGAACACAGTGTGGCTGCAGCCCTAACAGTGATTTATTGCTCTGCTGCAAGAGAAGATAAAGAAAGTTTGATTTGTTTGAATGCACTCCCCTTTTCGCCCTACCCGCGTGATGACTGACTGACATTTTGCAGCGTTCGGCTTCGGCGTGAGGTAAACGTGAGGTGGATGTGGCTCCCTCAGCTGCGCGTCCAGTCAGCAGCGCTCGGCAAGATGCCTGGAGCCGGGGGCCGTGCCTGTTTCCCGAACGCTGCGAGCTAGAGTCGCGCGGGGAAACATTTTAATCGGAGCAAGATGCCCTGCTTCAAGAAACTTGAACAGGGCACAGCTGAGGCGGGTGTAGGGTCCGCGGCTGTCGGAGGCGTGGGTGGGGGTGGAGGGTGATGGGGTGGTGCCAGTTCAGGCACGCACAGGTCTGTCAGCAACTCCAGACACAGCCGCCCCCCCCCTCTGCAGATCCACAGAGCTTTTAACCGTTTCATGTCTAAGCTTTTTCCATATGCAGAACCTTCGGTTTATACGGGGTTAAATTGTGGCTGTGTGTTCCTGGCCTCCAGCAGGCCTGTCGTGGTGGGGTGTGGGTTCAGCCTTGCGCGGTGACCTGGTCCCTGGCCGTCCGGTTTTCGAAACGTGGCAGGCTTCCTGGGGATCATGGTAGGGTTGGGTTACCGTCTGCTGCCGGAGATCAGACCCTACCATGGCACGAGACGTGCTCTGTCACATCACTTCCTGCTTCCTTTAGCTTTAAGTAGGATGAGAAACCAAGGATTTTTTTTTTCTTTTAACAGAGGAGTTCAAATATCAGTGCAGAATGAATGTGTGTGCTAAGGTCTATGAAACAGTGGAGCTGAGATGGACTGATTTAGGTTTCCTCTCAGCTCAGGGTGCATTTCGTTCAGATGTTAAATATTGAAATTTTGGCTCTCTGATGGTGACTGTACTGTTCATATGGAAACCTGAACAATGTCTTTGTAAAAGCGAACATGAGTGTGTGTGTGTGTGTGTGTATGTGTTTTTTTTGCGTTTGACCTCCAGTTCACCTGCAATAAAGGCCTTTGGGAGTCCGCTGAAAAACATAGTAACTAACTCCCATCTCATTTGCATCCTTCAAAAGGGTGGAGATTTTCTGCTCAGATTAAGAGTCCCGTCTAAAGATTAGTGGTAATCTTTCTTGTGCGTATTCCAAAGCAATTACCCTCAACTCCCTCAAGATGAAACGGCACTTGTGTTTTTAAGGGATTGTTTACAGGGATGCTGTTGGTTTCACAGACACCAAAATGTCTTTCAGTCCCCCTGTACTTGCTTTGTATTCTTGCTGTTAAATTCAGTCTCCCCATAAAACGTGTTACTCATTACTGTGAGGAGGATCAGTAATTAGACGTTTTATCTCTGTGGTTGCTGAAGGGGTGCTGTGTAAAAATGTGAGTGTTTACAGGAGCCCCATGTGAAATAAGCTAAATGCTAAAATGCCATTCTCTAGATTCCTTTCTGCCGCTTTAAAGGACTCGTCACTCAGATCTCCATCTTCTCATCTTAAAGTCAGAGGACTTCAGGAGTGGGGATAGGTTCGTCATATTGAACTGTTTATACGTGCATTTTTTAAACCGGGATAGTCACTCTTCTCGTATTTTGAAACTTTCATGAGTCGAAAACAGGAAACGTATCTATTCATTACTGCTACTGTGACATTCCGTCATTACCAGTAAGTTGGATGAATCTGTTGCACTGCACTGTTCATAAATGTATTCCTGAATAAATACAATATAGTTAAAAATGCACATAAATATAATAGTAAATACATTCTAATGGTACTTGCCAAGCCTAACGCAACATAGGCCTCTTTCATTTCAGGAGCCTTTGTGTTGTGTTTGAGTTCCTCTTCACACTCTTCCTCACCCCCCCGGAGTCCTTTTCTCTCGCTGCAGCAGGCAGAGATTTTATGGGAAGGGTTAATTGTCTGTCTGCATGGCATCCAAAGAAGGAGAGTGTCCGAATTCTTTATCATAGTTGTCTGGAATACCAATTCGAAACCCGTTGTGCTGTCCGTACCTCCTGGATGGCGAGAGAAGAGATTCAATGAGGAGAGCGCAGACAGATCGGGTGGACCTTGTTGTTTATTTCTTCCTGAGAGGGCCCTGGCACAGACTACGCCTGGAAGAGAAACCGCTTCGAATTTAGCCTGTTAGGCTTTTGACCTCAAGATTCATGCTGCTCCTGTCACGTCTTACGTCATAAAGTTTTATAAAATGTAAATTACTTTGCGTTGTTACATAAAGTGCATTTCAGATGCTGAGAGAGCACTGGAAGACGCTCTTGTGCACGATGCCATTCACGGACTGTTAGCTGTCGGAAACAGGGGTGACAGGGGCAAACCTCTGTTTGGCGTCTGTGGATGGGTGAGGGGCACACAGAAGCCTGAACCGAGAATTTTACAAATGGGTCTCTGATTAATGCTGAAAGGGGATTAGTGAATTTTTAATCCCCGCCCGCATTTGCTCCCTCTTTCTGTATTTTAACAGTCCGGGACACATGGTGTGGAGCGTCTTATCCTGCTCGGGAGGGGTGATCTAAGATGAACATGAACGCATGTTCCAGGCACAAAGTCTGAGCCGGTTATTCTGCTGTTATAGCGATTGGTCAATATAACGAAGCAGAATGATTCTGCATTGGTCCAAATAACCAGACAAGACCTTGGAGCTTTGCTATATCAGCAGCGTTTGGTTGTATCACACCCTCCTTCCAAACGATCTTCTTGGCCTAACGAGCCTGTTTTTAGCTTGATCGCGTGTCCTGCTCGATGCCTGCACAAGCATGGACCAGAGCCCTGCAAAGTCCCGCCCGTCGCCCGTTTCTCCTCTGGGTTTTGCGAGCCTTCTCGGGAACGCCCGGTTCAGCTCACGGAAAGGGCGGCGCTTCGGCGACCACGGCCAGCTGCTCCAACCGCTTCCCGCTCGGCCGTCTCCAGCAGCGGCGTTTTACGATGGGGTGGCGTGAGTTTCGCCCGCCAACACGACGGCTCACACGCTACAGCCGCGCCGAACCCTAGCAGTGCGGCGTATCCAGTCACGCACGTCGACCTGCACGTTTAACGTTCTTGGTTCTCTCTCTTTTCTTAACATGCTTTGTGCCATCTGTGTGGTATAATTCACATTCATCGAATCCTGAATGTTCTTATATTGGTTTTCGATTTAGACGTACATTTAGTGGTCATCTTGTTCCTTTTGTCTCGTTTTAAGATGGGTTAACCAGTCTCCTTGAGCTTGGCTTGGTTCATAGCGCAGATGTTTTAATGGCGTTGTGGTTTCCCATATGGAGAACCAGCACCACTGCCATACCAGCGGCGCATGACAACGAAGCTCCGCTCGTACACGGAGGCGCGGGGCAGGAGGCGTGGGGCAGGAGGCGCGGGGCAGGAGGCGCGGGGCAGGAGGCGCGGGGCAGGAGGCGCGGGGCAGGAGGCGCGGGGAGACTCGCTTCCTCACAGAATCCTGCTGCTTCTGGTCTTGTAAACCTAGAAAACCATCTGAGCATGTGCTGTGAATATTTCAGGGTTAAAGAGTTGATCGAAAGTTTCTGCTGTTTATGTCAGTTGATGGTGGTGCATGGTTTAAAGGTGGAAACTGTTTTTTAAGGTGGTATGAAGAGAATTCTGCTGGGTCACCAGTACCAGCCTGGAGCTGAGCACAGTGGCAGCAGAACGGGGGGGTGGGTGGGGGGGGGTTGGGTTGTGTTGCTCAGTCAGAAGCTGAGTGGACCAGAACCATCTGTCAGGGGAGATTAGCCTCAGTAAACACGGCGTCCTCGAGGGGGGCCGTCACGCAGACTCGGCCGAGCGGTCGTGCTTCCAAAACACACCACGTCGCGGTCGACAGGGCAACGATGAGGACCAGCGTGCCAGAGGTGCAGAAAGATCGGCAAGTGTCTCGGAAAGAAAGGGAGCGAGATCGGCTTACGCCATGTCATCAACTCGTCTCTTTTACATAATGAGTTTCAGAGGGCGCTAGGCAACCCTCTCTCCCACTTTCCCTCACTTTCTTTCTTTTCCTTTCCCGTCTCTGTCAGACTCGGACATCAGCATGCGGACACTGAGCACGCCCAGTCCTGCTCTGATCCTCCCACGCTCCTCCCCTGCCCTCTTCAATGGCTCCTCCACTTCCTCTTCCTCCTTCACCGCGGAAACCATCGCCATGGTGCACTCCCCGCCCACCGGCCTCACCCACCCGCAGCGGGGGCTACGACAGCCCAAGGGCCAGCAGGGGGCGCCCATCGACGTCCTTCCCGACCACGCCTTCCTGCAGATCTTCGCCCACCTGCCGACCAATCAGCTGTGCCGCTGCGCCCGCGTCTGCCGCCGCTGGTACAACTTGGCGTGGGACCCGCGCCTGTGGAGGACTGTGCGCGTGACCGGGGACGTCCTGCATGTGGACCGCGCCCTGCGTGTGCTCACCCGCAGACTGTGCCAGGACACGCCCAACGTGTGCCTGACCCTGGAGACAGTGGTGGCGAGTGGCTGCCGGAGGCTGACCGACCGCAGCCTCTACACGGTGGCACAGTCCTGCCCAGAGCTCCGGCGTCTGGAGATCGCCGGTTGCTACAACGTCTCCAACGAGGCTGTGTTTGAAGTGGTCTCGAGGTGCCCTAACCTGGAACACCTGGACATCTCAGGTAAACTGATGTTCTTTGGTGTCTTACTGTCAGGAAACTCTTTCTGTTTGTTATTTACTATGTCTGTCCTTGTAAACAAACTGAACAAACACACATTACACGCTCTCTATTGGTAATGATTTGTTCTGTACAAAGTCCTTGCAGAAAGAGGTTACAGGTTCCAAGATTTAGGGAATTTACAGATGCCTGATGAAGGCACACATAGTTACATTGGAAAAAGTGACTAGAGAGAATAGTTAAAACGTTATTAATGTTGAAGTTGTCTTCATCTGTAGCTGATGTGATAAATGCATGTTGGTTGGTTTGTTTGTTTGGCTCACTCCCTGTACAAACATAGATTGATTACATCCCCAGAGACTTTCAATGGAAGACACTATAGTAAAACCATTTATTAAGGGAATAGTTCATATTCTTCTAAATCAGTTTGAAATACTCAAACCTGCTGGCTGAGGAATGTAAGCCGAATAAATTCCTTGATGTTTCTTAGGCTTCCTGGCCTCCAGCAAACCCTGTGAATGATTTAACTTGTCCATCAGTTTGTTTCTATAATTCTGAGCCAGGGTAATTCTCCCAGCAACAAAACACAAGAGCAGCCTGGCCCCAATGTAGCCTGGCCCAAACACAGCATTAGCTCAATCATAACCAGGCCAAAGACCAGCCTGGCCCAAACGCAACCTGGCCCAAATACAACTGTGTACACTAGCTGGTGCAAATTCAGCTTCACCCAAAACACAGTGCCAGCCAAGCACAGCCTAACCCTAATAGAGCCTGAATGCATGCAGTTAACAACAGTCCACTGCACGGTTTCAAACAACTAGCTCATCACAGGAGACAACTGCAGGTTTCTTTTTCTCAGATCATTCTGAAAATGTCCATGACTTCCTCTTGGAGCTGGGAAATATATTAATAGCTTCACTCTTTCTGTCCAACTGCTCTAGTTTCCATAAGGAAAATGAGTCCATGTTGGACTTGGACCTCTGACTTCAAGAGACTTTGGGAAAATCTGCTCTCCTCATTAAAAGACTGACTGACAAAGGCATTGACTGATTTATGATTTCTCAGATTAACAATTATGTTACATAAGGTAAATTAAAAATGTAGTCAGTTATTTTAGCTGAATAAATGAAATGTTTTTTTCACCAGCACTAAAGTGAACTTTTTTCGACCAACATTTTGGCTGAACTATCCAGATAAGCTGGCAGATTTATTTACTTATTTATTTACTGCCACAATGCAATGTCAGGAACTACCAAATCT
The DNA here is from genome assembly GCA_025802075.1 of Tenebrosternarchus preto. Lineage (NCBI taxonomy): Eukaryota > Metazoa > Chordata > Actinopteri > Gymnotiformes > Apteronotidae > Tenebrosternarchus > Tenebrosternarchus preto. The sequence goes on along the minus strand of JAOYMR010000003.1, from coordinate 20,466,308 downwards.
TAGCCAATACACAATCATTTTCAAAGTTTCAAGTGGACACCAGAAACGGAACAAATCTGAAATGTCCAGTCAAAAAGGAATTCTGACAATCCTGTTCCTTCACCAAGCCCTTTCCTGGTGTTTTATTTCAGACTTCCTGTATTGCACTTCCGTTTGAGGTACGTTGTCAGAAGGGAACAAGTGTTGTAACTTCCAGTTTCTATGAGTTGACACTGCAAAGTCCCAAAGTAGAGAAATGAGGCACAGCTCCCTCTGCTGATCAATGTTGGTTTTGCATGCTAACCTTCCTCTGTAGAGAGGCTTGCTGAGAGACTTTCCCTCACCCCTCCATACAATAACATACAAGAGTCACTTTGTTTATTTGCTTTGTTTATCTAAGGGAAAGATTCAACGTGCAGTTACCCTTTTTTTGAAAAAGACAAGAGGAAGATCATAGTTTAACTTGTTCTTTGAAGAAAGATGAACACAGACTATTTCATAATGGCTCTTTACACTAAAGTGGTACAGGAAGCAGAAGTAGGCTGTGTAAAGATCAAACAGATAAAGAAAAAATCTTGGAGTACTTCCCTGAAAATACAAACCTGAAGTTTCCTCTTCATCCCGGGAGGTTTCCTGCAGGCCAGTTTCTGCTCCTTCCAGTCCATCTGTGGCGTTGGTACGTTTACAGGAGGAATAACGGACGCCAGTCACTTGAACCGTGGCCAGCGAAGCTGTATTATAACAGAAAATATGCCCTTAACAGTCAAAAGCAAACAAACAAAAGAGTTTTCCCATCCTTTTTCATGTTGCTCACTGCCAAAAATCCATTAGCATATGTGAGTTGTATCACTGTAATGTTCAGTTACCGCGTGGTGTTACTTTAGTACTAAATACTGTAGTGATGGACCATTCCATCTCTCCCTCGTTGACAGGTTGCTCCAAGGTGACCTGCATCAGTCTGACGCGCGAAGCCTCCGTCAAGCTCTCGCCACTGCACGGCCAGCAGATCTCCATCCACTACCTGGACATGACCGACTGCTTCGCCCTGGAAGACGAGGGCCTGCACACGATCGCGGCTCACTGCACGCAGCTGACGCACCTGTACCTGCGGCGCTGTGCCCGCCTGACCGACGAAGGCCTGCGCTTCCTGGTCATCTACTGCACGTCGGTGCGCGAGCTGAGCGTGAGCGACTGCCGCTTCATCAGCGACTTCGGCCTGCGCGAGATCGCCAAGCTGGAGGGCCGCTTGCGCTACCTCAGCATCGCGCACTGCGCTCGCGTGACTGACGTGGGCGTGCGCTACGTGGCCAAGTACTGCACGAGGCTGCGTTACCTCAACGCTCGCGGCTGCGAGGGGCTGACGGACCACGGCCTGGAGCACCTGGCCAAGGGCTGCCCCAAACTCAAGTCCCTGGACGTGGGCAAATGCCCCCTCGTGTCGGACGCCGGCCTGGAGGTCCTGGCGCTGAACTGCTTCAACCTGAAGCGTCTGAGTGTCAAGGCGTGCGAGAGCGTGACGGGCCGTGGCCTGAGGGTGGTGGCGGCCAACTGCTTCGACCTGCAGCTGCTCAACGTGCAGGACTGCGATGCGCCACTGGAGGCGCTGCGCTTCGTCAAGCGTCACTGTAAGCGATGCGTCATCGAACACACCAACCCTGCCTTCTTCTGAGGGACGCGGCGGACGCCGAAGCGGGAGGTGTCTGTGTGTGTGTGTGTGTGTGTGTCGCCCTGCTCCAAAGCCAGATACGGCAAACGACCGCTTTCAAAGGAGTACTTCCGCTAAAATTGCTCGTTTGGCTACAGAGAATGAAAATGAATGTGGGTGACCAAACTACTTAGTTGAATCGTATTTGTTTAACGCTAAGTAGCCTGCTTTTCATTCTGTATTAGAAAATGCTGGCAGTTTCGGCTGGTGTTTTCCAGTAAGCTCTGGCTGCATTCAAAGTATATCCATTAAAGGAAGTTATCCATTAAGTGAAGTAATCAAAGTTTTGATCATCTTGTTTATTGCCATTGTACGTCTTCATTGGGTAACACTTACACTTTAACAGCACAACAATACTGTTCTAAATACAGTATAATACACTGAGTATTGAATAGCTTGTACTTGCTCCACACACACTTTTAAGTGTCAATACACTGTTACAATGTTGTTATTCAGTTCTCAGTGTTTTCATAAATTCCGAATACAAACATGAAGCAGTTGTCCTTGTCTGTGAGAAACAGAATTATAATTTCAATCGAAACCAACACCAGATTTTTGGAACAAAATCGGCATAATGTCGTCTGAAGTGGCCTGCAGTTGGACAGATGGAGATATCCACTACCAGTTCATTTCATTTGAGTATTTTTGAGGGATTTTTGTGTTTTAATCCATATTTATGCTTCATTTGTATTTTCTGATAACTTCTCCTTACACTTTGATTATATTACAGGTAACATGTACAGAGGTTTCTATTCTGTATGAAAGAGACATATGAACTGTTGAACATCAGTGTGCCTGTGGCACATAGAAGAGCCAGTGGCGTGTAATATAAACAATGAATCGTGACATTCACATTTAATTTCACACACACTTTATACAGTATGTAACAGAACATCTGTCTTGACCCTACTAGTCTACATTTAAACCCTACAGAATGTTTACATTACATTTCACAGTGCTGAATGTCAAGTGTTTGGTTTGTTTCAGATGCGTTAAAGAGAATTTTTTTTTTTTTTACTGAAAATTTGAAGGGAATTTTTTTTTTCCTTATATGGTCGATTGTCATGATACATGGGGTTGAAAGTTCAGACGCTACCAGCTAGACAATAAACTTTATTAGCAAAAATTCAACGTTCAGATTACTTCCTCTGTGTAGTGTGTCAACCAGTGATGACACCAAGTACCCCAGCAGTATTCAACCGACATGGAGAAAACAGATGCTTGAATCTTGCAACCTTTGTGCTGTTTTAGTGCCAAGGCAAATCCTACAAACATTGCCAATTCTTTTTTAAACAATAAAGATGGTCTTAATAATGATCAGTAATGCTTGTTTCAGGCATTTAAAAAGAGGGAATGTTATGATGGAATAAAGAGATCAAAGCCATATTAAAAAGAATCATGTTTCATTGTGTGTCTTGAGTTAATATATATTTATATTTCACTTCCTGGAGCTTTGAGAAGTACTTTGTTTTGACAGCTGATGAAGGACTTCTGTCCAAAACAGCCAGTTTCTATGGAAATCTTGTGCTATGCAGTACAATTTTGACTCTCTCTGTATCCTTAAGAGTACCTACATCACACACACACACATTCACACTCGGGAAACGTCTTCACACAAGAATATGAATAAGAATATGGGAGAGTCCCTCTGAGACATGTGGGACGTGGACATTACTGAATCTGATGAGGGAGCCATAGGGGAAAAAAACCCTCCATGGAATGTACCATGGACAGATCCCAAATGATCCAAAGAATGGAATATGAGAAGTTGAGGAAATTGCAGGGAGTATAAGAGGAAAAAAGAATGTGGAAAGTTGACACCAACACCAAGGGTTGGTAGCGGTTCCAGACCTGGCAGAGGATGGGAAACAGCACCAGGATCAGGGGGTTGAATCCTAGGAAACACTCATACTGTCCCACTGATAAAATACAACACTTGCTCTCGATAAGGGCATCTGCCAAATGGTGAAAATATAAATGTGATAGAGGGGCTATGCCCTAAGATGGAAGACTAGCTTCAGCAGATCTCAGGAATGAAAATACTGACCTTAGTCCAGAAGAGTACAACACTAGGAACTTCAGAAATACTCGGTTACACCCTCAAACTCCCAAGGGTTCGGTTAGAATGCCTGAGTGTGAGGGAAAAAAAGGTATGATGAACCACTGAGAGAGTAAGACACAGTCTTTATACATATATTAAAGGTTTTATGAAAAATACAAAATGTTACACCATTTATAGTCCTTCTGTAAACAGCATTTTGAAATTAATAACATACATTTTGTTTTTACATCCCCATTTCGTGAAAGTTGACCTACCTGTATCTAACAAGTAGCAGTGGCACTGAAAGACTTCTTTGTTTGACAAATTTTACAAGTTGCAGTCAGGAACTTCCTGTTTCCAGGCTCAGGTTTTACTGAAGGTCCTGTGAAGGTCCTCTCCTTGCACACTGGGCAGATTAAACTTGACCTCTGACCAGTGATAAGCATTCCTCACACCCACTAAAAACTCATATTTGACCACCAGGCAGTAAAACATCGACGAACCATTACCTGTGCTATAAACCAACACCCTTTTTAATATCACTAATAGAAATGCGTTTGGAAAAGATCCATTTTTAAAAACATTTTACTTTTTTTTTTTTATTATTATTTTCCTCTGTCAAGGACTTCAAGTGCTGATAAAACTGATTTTTAGTGCTGAATTCATCTACGAACATTCATAAAGGAACTATTCAGAATCCATGTATAAACAGTAAATGATTTATTTAAAAACCGCCACACACACAAAAAAAATCTAATTAAACAAACAAATAACAAACAAAGAACTGTCTGTGGCTCAGTTGCATGTGGTTGTCCAGGGCTCTGGGACCAATTAACCCCACCATGTTTCACTTTAGCTTGCAGAAGATACTGAACTAAATGAAGTGCTAAGTATTTTCAAATGATCTTTATTATATCTGGAACACATTGATAGAGAGCCTTTCAAAAATATTATCTGGAGGACAATATATGAGTGAAGTGTGTTTTCCATTTCATCGCGTAGCAAACGAAATGGCACAGGGTTAATCAGAATCTGTTGTCAGCAGACAGTTAACTCATGTCAGCTTAAAGAGCTGTATGAACTTCACATAAGGTTGTTTCAGTATCATTCATATTTTCTATTCACCCAGTAAATCCAAACTGAATATGGAACCATATGTCTTGTATCATAATGGCTGGAGTTATGAAACATGACACGCAGGAGTGCAATTGAATCTCCCCCTACCGGTGAATTTGTATTCTGCACCTAGAAACTAGTCACCTAATGCTAGTGAGTATGTGTCCTCTAGATGGCGATCGGCGCATGTTATATATTAATATTATTTCTCACATTTTATAGTAGAAGAAGACTTTTCCCGCTTCGGACTTCCTGGTTTCATTTTGGCCGGTGTGTATTTACCTTTTTTAAACATTTGTATTATGAATTGCTCGCATAGTGTGACAGGTCTGTGCCTTGGACGTGTCAGTGCCACGTCATGATGCACCAATGTAGCGGTTACTAATAATTTACATTTCTCATTATGAAGCAGATTGTTAATTAATATAGTATCTGGATTGACTTTGAATATCGTTACTTAACCATCCAGTTAAATGGCAGTTGCACATAAATAAAATAGCCGCATCTTTTATTATAACAATTTCTCCATGCTGAACGTATGCGAAATGATTGATTCAGCTAACATTACCTAAATTGCCGGCGACAGTTCATTACTACGATGAGAGGAGACCGTTTAATATTATGGTTGTAACGGATTTCTTTCACGCCAGACTTTGCTCTTAGCGTTGCATCTAGGTAATCTGCAAAGATTTCCAAAGGAAACGTTTGGCACTATTGCAGACTCGGGATGAGAGAAAACTGCAGTAACCCACTGTAATATAATTTAATAACGTTTTTCGCAAAATCACTTCATACGAAATATTAAAAAGGCGCTACCTTACAAAGTAGTAGATCATTTTTAGTCATTCATTTTAGGTTGTATAAGTTGTATATTTTTAGTACATGACTAATGGATTGTTTAGTCTAGGTTCGTGGTATTGGTTTGTGTAGCCTAACTGTAATCATGTTTGCTTACAGGGCTTCAAAACAAACTGCTTTGAGGCAAGATGTCTGATCTTTGGCAGGGAGCCATGGACCACGCTGTGGGTTTGGCCAAAAAGGCGGGAGAGGTGTGTATGGTTTTGAGAGGCTTACTCTCCAACCCCCCCCCACCCCCCCGCCTCACACACACGCACGCACAAAATCAAGTTATATAGTTTTTTATTTTTATTAATAATTTTTTATTTTATAGATTGTTAGGGATGCTCTTCAGAATGAAATGAAGATCATGTGCAAGAGCTCCTCTGTGGACCTGGTCACAAAGACTGACCAGAGGGTGGAGCAGCTCATCATTGCCTCAGTGAAGGAGAAGTTCCCTAATCATCGGTATTTCCACAGGCACTTATTCTAGCCGTCAGCGACACTGTTATTTCGTGCGATAGATCAGCTTTTTGTGAACCCCACCCTCGTTTCCAGCACGGTGTCTGTCCTGCTTGTTCCAGCTTCATTGGGGAGGAGTCAGTGGCTGAGGGCCAGCCGTGCCTTCTGTCTGAAGATCCAACCTGGATTGTTGACCCTGTGGACGGAACCACCAACTTTGTGCACGGGTACCACAATCGTAGTCTCGTCCCCCTCCTGAGAGATTTAGATGGTTTGACCCAATAGTTGTTGACATGTATGCATCAATGATGCTGATCTGTTGCAGATATCCTTTCGTGGCCGTTTCTATTGGCTTTGCCGTCAATAAGGTGGTAAGGGACAGTTTAACCTTCTTATGTTGGCATGTATCACTGGTACATTGCTTTTCCCAGGGGCAGAATTTGTGCTCCTGTTACAGTTAGAGTTTGGAGTTGTGTACAGCTGTATCGAGGATAAGATGTACACAGCCCGCAGAGGGAACGGAGCTTTCTGCAATGGAGAACCTCTCCAGGTATCTGACCAGAAAGGTTAGTCATTTCTCACTGAATTTACACTTCAGAATAATTGGGCATGTTCAATGTTCAATGTTTCAACACCAATTAAAAAAAAAAAAAAATCAACTCCTCTTCCAGACATCAATCAGTCCATCATTGCCACAGAGTTTGGCTCATACAGGGACCCCGAAGTGGTTGACAAGATATTTTCCAACATGAGGAAGATCCTTTGTTTGCCCGTGCATGGGTAATGCAGCCAGCACTGAATTTCCATGCTGCTGAAAAACGCTGGTCCTCCTTTTAGCTCTGCTGCATTACGCAAATCCTGGCACAAGTGTGGTAGCGTAAAACTTTTTTTAAAAACTACCGATGTCACACATCCTTATGCTTATAGCTATGAATGCGTTCATATATCTTTAAAACTTTTAGCTTTCCCTAGTCCTGACGAGCTCTGTTCATCTCCACCACTCTCCCAGCATGCGTGGGACTGGTTCGGCCGCTCTAAACATGTGTCTGGTGGCGGCTGGCTGCGTGGAAGCGTACTACGAGGCCGGCATCCACTGCTGGGACGTTGCCGCGGCCGCGGTCATAGTGACGGAGGCCGGAGGCATCGTCGGCGACCTGGAGGGTAAGAGGGGCTCACCGAGGGGCCGCTGGAACGGCCGTTCCTCACCACGTCATCCTCGTCACCACGTCATCCCCGTAACGCTCTGTCAGACCAATACACTTCTAACGCACATGTTCTGCAGATGGACCGTTGGACCTGATGTCTAGAAGAATCCTAGCAGCCAATAACAAGACGATCGCAGGGAAGATCAACAGAGAGATCGAGGTTTACCCTTTTGTCAGGGACGATGCCGCTATAGAGACTCAACAGTAACTGTTCAGAAATATTAAAATATTTCTCTGGGCTATTTATTTTATATAAAAAAATGTTTGTATTCATAATTTGTTCAAGCAGTTTGTCTTTAAAACTTTAAAAGTTCCAACATGTGGCCAAGTTTTCTTTAGCCTTATTTTGGAAACTCGAACAAGGGCACAATAGAAAAAAAAATAAACATTTTATTTTGTCCGTTATTCACAAAGTTAAACAAAATATTAATAGTGTTGTCAAATTGTTTCAGCCGGAGCACTCAATGTCATTGTTTTTTACACATCCAGGTCACAAACAAGCAAAAAAAACCCAAAACAACAAACAAAACAAAAACCATTCCTGTGCTCGTTATACTACACACACACACACCTGAATTAATAACTTATCAGCTTATCGATTAATTCCTTGTACTAAAACACAACACAGTTATTCTCTTGTGTACCAGTTAAAAACAAAATCTTCAAGAGCTGCAGTTGCTGTTTCCCATTGTAACTGGGCTCTGATGAGAAGGGGTGAGGTTGTTATTCTAACATGGTCAGTACTTCAGTGGGTTTTAAGTGTGAAAACGGTAAGTGCACCTGTTTGAACGAACGCCGAACGGTTCCGGTTGCCGTGCCGCGGCCCAAAACGTCCTCTTGACTCTGCCGTCGATAAACCACTCGGAGCGACAGATCAAATACACTCGAGCCCGTTGGTGTTCGGGTCGTGAGGGTTTTCACGGGTTACGGCTCTGCACTCCAGCACGCTGAATTTCAAATGAAACGACTACTAGGGAGTTAAAGTGCAGACCGTTTTAATTTGAGGCCACATGAAGTGAACTATTACAGCCCTGTTTATACTTATTCTTGCCACTGCAGCATCAGCTCATATGAATGAATGCACAAGAGATCTTGGAGAGGGTCTAGAGGTGATTCTAGATATGAATTTTTTTTTTTTGTCTCATGAATATCAATGAATGTCAGTGCTGGTAAGGCAGACTTGTGTCTGAAAAAAATCAGGAGATTGGAGGTATAGATTAGTTTCTAGTGTCCCAGACCAAGACGAGTCCTAAATCTAAACGTCTGTTGAATCACCACTGAGAAAAAAGATTTTTAAAAGCATTTTACATGTTCCAACTGAATGCCTCAAAATCTGATTGGGCAGTGACAACACAATAACTGCAGCGGTGAAGATTTTTCAGGTTGGCCATCTGTCCTGAATATAAACGAGCAAACACTTCACTTACTGAAGACAAGAAGGCAAAAAAAGGGTCTGAAACACAGGCTGGGAGCAGTATGTACAAAAAGAGCTGTAATAATCCCACCCACCCCAAAAAACCCCAGATACTCTCAAAATGAAAGATGTCATTCTGCACTTTAACTGACATTCCAAATCATTCCTATTCCAATGTGGAAAAGTACAGACCACACAGTAAAGACTTTGCACACTGGCATGCTGTAAGACCGCAGATTTGATCGATCTCTGCACAGGTGGCCCATTGTTCTCCACACAGGGCTCTTGTTCCAACCAGAGGCAACACCCAACGCAAACTAAGAAAAGTCCTGCATTACGACTGTTGTGTTCCGGATGGTGGCGAGACTCTGACCCTACGGTGTCGGGACCCGAGGGCAACCGGGTGAGAGGGCGGTCGTCTTCCTCAGTCGTTGAGGAGGAGCAGCAGCTGGGTATCGTCAGGCACGCCCCTGCTCGAGTGAAGGACCGAGTACCAGGGAGCCCCGGCGGCGGGGGGCGAGGTGGGTGAGGGCGATGGGGTCGGAGGGCCGGCCGGCTTCAGTCCCGGGGCGGCTCCGCCGATCAGCCCCACCCTCTCCTTCAAGATCTGTGGAGAGAAGAAGCTTCCTCTGAGTGAGGAGGCATGGCTGACGTATTCTCCCCACCCGCTTCAACCGGACACGTTCGTTAAGCAGAAACATCTCACAGCTGTTCGCTTAAAGACGAGTCGTATCTACCCTTCCCCCAGCTGTTCGCCGCTCGCTAGGACTGCTGACGGCTGGACGAATCTCAACGTAGTACTGCCAGCATTGATCCTAGGTGTTATAACTGTATCTGTTAGAACTACATCGATGCCATTGCTGTGCTGAGAGTAATAATATCCAGCCAGTAGAGAATCAAGCCTGTGTTCCTGACCCATGATAAATGCATATATAAACGGCTGACCAGCCATGCATGGCACAGACTAACCACGCTCTCTCTCTGATGATCAGTTAATCTCCATTGCTCTGTAATCATACCTATTAAAGGCATGAATAAGACCGCAGTGCTTAGTTTGGCTCGACTCGCTGACCAAATGCTGAGTCTGTCTGACCTGCTTCAGGCGCTCCTTGTAGAGCTTGTCGGACTCTAGAGGCTGTTTCTCAGGGACCGGAACCTTCCACCGGTCCATTTCTGCCCGCAGTTCTGAGCCATCAAACAGCACCACGGGGTCCAGTCTGTTCTGGTTAATCAGCTCCACCAAACACTCCTTGTAATGCAGCCTTTAGCAAAACAGATGTAAACAGGAAGCAGATTATCCAGCTACAGCTCTGGACTGATCAGTGGATTCACCCTCAGTGGTGAAATCGAATGCAAAAAGGCGGTTCAACAGGGCGGAGGCGGGGCTGGGGGGGGGGGCGTCACCTACGTGCAGTAGCCGCTGTATTCTGGGAACGCCACTCGGCCGCATGGCTCCTCTCTCACGCTACCGGGTTCTTTGTGTTCCATCACGGCACACACACCTATGACAAACACACGGAGCTCAGTGCACACACACCTACGACACACACACGGAGCTCAGTGCACACACACCTTCGACACACACACGGAGCTCAGTGCACACACTTCATAAGACAAACTGAATGAATCAATTTACCTGCATTCATAGCTTTGATAACAGACCTGGTACTGAATTTCCCAAAATTACTGAATGTACAAAAAGAAAGAACAGAAAAATCGAATAAAGGTACAGAGCTGAACCCGTGGTGCCGGTACCTCTCTGCCCCCTCGCCACAGCGCCATGTCTCTGCCATAACATGATGGGGTGGGTCACTCCATGGTGCTGCAGAAGCAAACACAGCGACAGAAGCGGGTGAAGCAGGTGGAGCGGGTGTAGCGGGTGCCTCAGTAGGAGGGGCCCACCTGTAGCAGGTTCCGCAGTCGCGGTACGCTCCAGTCTCTGAGGTGGTACAGGCAGTCCCTGGGGTGGTGGGCGTGTAACCCCTTAGCGCCGCACTCGGCGGAGAAATCGCACTCCTGCGAACGCGGGACAGAAAAACGTTACCGCAGGCGAAAACAAGGGAGCAGGAAAAAGAGACTGAAGGGAGAGCGAGGGTCTCACCGAACCCGTCCTGAAGGGTCGACTGCACCCTCCGCAGAACTCGTGCTGGCACTGAGAGCATTTAAAGTGTAAGCAACCGCCTTTCGACAGAAAGAACCGGAACTTGCATTTTGGGCAGTCTGGAACGAAGAGCAACACAAGTCAGCGCTCTCGCGAGGGAGCTTCTGCGCCGAAAGTCCCGTCGCGAAACTCGGCCGGCTGGCGCACCTATCTTGTTCCTGCTGAGGAGATGTTCCAGGCGTGAGTTTTGGTACTCGGGACTGTTGAGTTGTTGCCACTCCTTGAACTTCTCGCAGGAGAGTCCGTCGTGCTGGGGCGCCCACTGAACCGAGGGTTAGGGTTAAAGGTTAAGGGTTAAGGGTTGTGGAAGAAGGACAAAACGTGTCAGTCACAAGCAGCAACACAGTACGTAAAAAAAACCCAAACCTAACGAGAACTATCTAACTAGTACGAGGAACTATCATGTAACGTGCTTAAATACTTAATGCCAACCAGCCGCTGCTGTCGTTCGTTATAAATGGCGGCCGGATGGCGCGGTTCCTGACGTATAGTAAATGAAAATGAGCCCTGTGAACGCGGTGGCCGCATTTGTCTCGTTCAGTTTTACTTACGGGGCTCCTGCACCTCGAGCACGTGCTCTTTGCACAGCTGGGGCAATCCATCCTCAGCCTGTCTGCCTCGTGGAGCAGCCCGAAAGAGCACTGCCAATGACAGAGCAAGCGATTTACAAAAAATGCTAATGTTGCTAATGCTGAGTGATTACCACTAGGGGCTAGTTAGCATTATGCAAATGCGATCGCGCGCCACGCTCGCTGCTAGCTCTCGTTAGCCGACAGCCGCGGGCCGCGGCGGGTGCTTACGTGAGCGCACCACCGGAAGTCTGGCATCTCCTGCAGAGCCTGGTCTCTGAGCTTCCTCTGGAAGAGCTCGTGGGTCTGCGGGTCCAGGTAGTGCCGGATCTGCAGGCGGCAGACGGAGAGAGAGAGAAAGAAGCCCGTTGAGCGGCGACCGGCAGCTGGCGCGGGACTTACGGGGGCGGGAGAAACGCCAGGCCCAGCGCACCTGCGTGTCCAGCAGGCTGAAGTACTCGGCGGACTCCTCCCTGTGGGAGGGGCCGCGCACGTCCGGCTGGTTGCACAGCGGACACACGGCGTGGACGATGCTCTTCTCCTTGATGACGGACGAGAAGAAGGCCTTGAAGCAGCTCTCGCAGAAGGCACACGAGCAGTGTGTCATGGTGATCATCTGGGGACGGAGAGAGGACGCATGTTCACTCTGGAGCAGCCGGTGGAAGCGCGTTTTCAGTAGAACTCCTCACACCCGAAATGTACTGACTCACTGGGGCCCTCATACGCTGTACTGGGTC
>JAOYMR010000003.1:20409352-20429661 GCA_025802075.1 Tenebrosternarchus preto | reverse complement strand
GGAACAGCTGGTGGGAGCAGGGGTGGGCATGGCCACACCGTCTGAACTGGGGGCGGGGTTCTGAAGGTAAGCAGTCCTGTTGCTGTAATGGCACAAAGAGGAAAGAGCGGGTCTGCATTCAGCAGGCTATATGAACAATATAATGCTCTCTGAACAATGTAACACTATATGAACAATGTAATGCTCTCTGAATAATATAACACTATCTGAAAAATATAACACTCTCTGAACAATGTAACACTATCTGAACAATACTGAACAATGTAACACTATATGACCAATGTAACGATCTCAGAACAATGTAACACTAAACAATGTAACACTATATGAACAATGCAATGCTCTCTGAACTATGTAACACTATCTGAACAATATAACATTGTCTGAACAATGCAACATCATCTGAACAAAGTAACAGGTGCTAAATCGCACCCACCCTTTGAGCAGCTCAATGGACGTATCGCCGTGCACCTCGCTCGCATCCAATATCAGCCTCCCTCTGAAGCTGCAGTGATCCACAATCCCCTGCAGGATTGAGCTACTCTTCCCTGCTGGAGTGAGATGCTCTCCCCTGATGGAGTGAAATGTTTTCCAGTGCTTTAGCGAGCTGCTCTCCCCTGCTACAGTGAGCTTTATTTGGCTACGACTGATAAAATCTTCCCTTTCGTAATTAAAACTCGGTGCGATGTGACCACAGACTGTGGTGAAAGAAAAAAAAGGCATCTGAGATCCACTCAAATATAAACAGACCGTTTAATGGGTGGGCTGTAGGTATCACAGATGTTTAGGTTTGTTCAGGATATTGCTAGGTCAGATAGAAATAGCACCATATTCATTTTGGGGTATGATGAGTTTTATTTTGGCAACTTTTCAAAGGAAGTCAGGAAAATATTGATTTTACTTGAACATGTGATGATTTAGCTCGACTGGGCTAGTCTCAGCACCTGTTTAGCCCCAGCTAGTCCCAGCACCTGTTTGATCTGTGGTTCAAAGAGGCTCACCTCTCACACTGCTATGCTCTTTCCGTAAGTCCATCTCCAACATCTTCTTTAATACCTTGCAGTACTGAGGAGATGTTTCTTCTCCATGCCATTAACGCTGGGCAGCGTAGGGTGATGCAGAAAGAGCCACTGGACAAGACCGCCCACTGATCGCCTGAAATAAACCCAGGAAAAACTGTCAGGGAGTCTTTTCTTTTCCAAATTGACCTTGACAAAGAGGTAATATTTGGTACCAAAGTCCTACTCCACATGGAAATCAGAGTGACTAGCCAGAACTCAAAACTACTTTACGTCTATTCCTTAACCATTAAGTTCTGCTGAGTTAGAATATTCAGACCATCCTGTCATATTTAGACAATGGTTTAAAGCACTGTAATTAAACTGGAGTGTTGGAGGGTTGACAGTAATAACCTTCGCTACTTGCTGTGATTATTCTTTGGAAGTTAGTTAAAGGGCATAACAGTTAATAATAAACAGTTGAACTATCTGTTTATCATCATGAACACATCAGACTATCGTTGTCAATAATGATCCTTAAACGCAAAATTTAAGATTTAGGAGTTTCAGTAAAGGAGTCCTTTCTTGTTTTACTAATCTCGGACTGAAGGAACTCTTGCATGTCAAAACGACACATGAAGATTCTGGTTACTGTCACTGTGTCTTTTAGCCACTTACTATTTACAACTGTTGGGACATTCTAGCACACAGGTGCAGCAAAAGGAAGCTGTTGCACTTAATTAAGCTAGGGATTCTTCTGTGTGTGTGTGTGTGTGTGTGTGTGTCTGTGTGGGGGTGGGGGGAGGCTAAGGGCACGGAGAAGTGACTTGTAATTAATTAAGTCATGCATTTGTGCATAGGGTAATAAAAATGACTTTACTGCATACTCACTGCTGGTGTTTACAGTTCAGGATGGTGTTCTGTGTAGCAACCAATGACAGAAGACAGGAAGCACCTATTATGCAAAACTCTTCATGTGTGTGAGCCTGGCTTGCTTGTTTACTTGCGTGCGTGCATGTGTGTTTTAATACGCACTAGGGTCTGTTGATCCCGACTCACAACTGCAATCACCATATGCTGTGTAGGCTACAGTGTGCAACCCTTGCAGTGGTGTAATTATTCTAATCACACCGTAGCCTCCAGGATGTTGTCGAAATTCTCATTGTTTAGACGCCAAAGGAGTGTGACACAGGCTTGGTGAAGAATGTAATGCACTCAGCAGGGGAGTGAGAGAAACATATATGTGAATTGGTGAGATAAATGAATGGGTGTGTGTGTGTGTGTGTGTGTGTGTATGTGGCTGGCTGTCCTATGATGTGAAAGACTTCTCCTGAGCCTTAACAATAACAACTATATACTTCCAGAAAATCACACACAGAAAGGCTATCAACACAGACACACACACACACACACACACACACACACACACACACACACACACACACACAAGTGGGTTACCACCAGCATGTCATTGTGTGCACACAGCAGCTGTTTGAGTCCTGATTCGTTTTATTTGCCAAAGTCAGGGTGAACCACTACAACCTGCACCAGCACTTGCTGGCATCATGTTTTGATCCCCATGTAGCGCCTTTCCCACATCTCAATACAGAGCAACAAAACCCCTTTTACTACAAAACCACGGCAGGTTCAGATGCTGATGATCAAAGAGCAACTTCTACTGGCATCCAGGTTTTTTTTTTTTTCTAGAACATAATCATGCTATATAAATTCTTTAGCGCAGCAGACAAATATAAGCCTCACCAGAGACTGGATGATTAATTGATGCTACAATATTACAGTGTTTTCCCATTTAATATCGAGGTTTTGAATCTTTCATTTTATTCTTTCATCAGATTATTTTCCCAAGGATGGTCAATGGGATTTACATCTCTTTTAAATGATCAATTTTATCTTCCTGAACACAGAATTCTTACATTAAAGTAAGAGGGAATAAAAATGGTCTCAACTGAGCCTAATTAAATGTATTTTCCTACAAAAAAAAAGAGAAGTAGAGAAAACGAAAATCTCCACCGGAGTGATTTCCTGTCGACTGGATGCGGTTTTCTTAAAAAGCAACATGAAACACTGGTTTACGATGCCTCTGCATTCCTCAAGCAAAACATTCATATATCATCTGCTACTTCGGAAAAACACTTTCACAGGACAAATTAAAGTGGAAATAAGCTCTAAATCCAGAGGAGTCTGTCCACAAGTCTCTGACGTTCGCTGAGGCAAAAGTGAACTATAGAAGTGGCCCATAACAGCTGTTGTTTGGTCCTTGCTAATACCATCAGCTTATTAATGCAACCAAAAAGGTCTCTCATGTGATTAGTGAGGGGTTGGTCATAATTAAAGCAGACATTTTGTCACCCATTGGAGGACTACTGGGAAACAACAAAAAAAAGACTATTTATGCGCCGTTCTAATGAATACGTGGCCCAACAACAGCTTCTCAGCACACATGCCTCAGTTTGGCTTAATTAAGGGAGCCGTGTGTTGTGCGGTTTCCTGGGCGCCATAAGTCACACGCGAAGGCGGGAGGGACTGGACAGTGCAGAGCATCGGACGAGCTTAACAATGAGTAATGTGTGCTGGAGACGCAGGGGCTGAAGGAGGCAGGGAAGGAATGTAAGGAAAGCGAGGAGGCTCAAAATGGCTTTGGGACAAACAAAGACGGCTTCATTTCTTCCCTTGTCCTAGCGATGTCTCATTTAGGGGTTTCCAAGCAGCGTTTCACAGAATTTATTGCAAAATATATTATTGTAATTTAGGAGCATTGCGACTTTGACAGTTCCTCATAAAATAATACAGTATTCCAACCAAATCAGGCCTTCTGGGCCTGACTAGCTGTGTTACAAAATAAATAAATACAGTATCGTTCTTCAAAACAAGTGTCTAGGGTAAGTGATGCTTACAAGTGCACAAATATATCATGTGCTACTCATTATCACAGTACTGTTTTTTGCGATACTGATTTTGCAAATATGGAAATGAACTCTCACAATTTGGAACAAAACACTTATTTTTACTGTGTGATGTGAGAATCTTGTCCAGCCTGTAATGTTTCTGATGGTTTTCTGTTGGGTGATATGAAAAATCCAGGGCTTCACAAAGTCCAAGGAAATGTAAACCATTTTGGTCACAGTGAAGAATATGTGTGTTTAACCATGCCATGTTCAGAGTTTACCAACAGGTCTCTTAATATGTCACAGGGCATATACTGTAGTTATAATCATAATGTAATTACAATACACAGCCTTACAATCAAAATGTCCTACCAACAGCATGAGAGAAATGTTTGTTCAAAACACCAACCGTAATTAGTTCTGTTCAGCTAATTTATAAAAGAATTTTGTATACCCCAAACTTAAAGTCACAAACTCTCACAAAATATTAATTTTGTTAGTCCTCATGAGAAAAACGCTACGGTGTGAAGGTGCCCTTAACCCTAACCATGAGCTCCAACGTTCCAAATGAACTTTGAGTCTCAGAACGCTGTCTGAGGTCTTATGAGTTGTTGCCGTTTGTCATTTTAAATGAACTGATAATTATTTTAAGAAAGTGCAGTTAATAATGGTGTCACCCCAAAGTGTGCTTGAGATGACAGCTGGTATGAAGAACACTGGGAAAGTACATCTTGAAGCTGCCTAACACAGCAAGGTGTGAAACTGACTAGTATGAATTACAGACAAGCACCCTAGATAATTTAATGCAATCACAGGATTATACTGCAGGAGCATAGTGTGAACCTTTACACACACACACACACACACACACACACACACCCACGCAAAGCCCATTTGGCAAGTATAGGAGGAGAGCATTAGAACCAAGGACACCCACCGAGAATGTGAGAAGATAACGATGAGGGATATTACACCTCGGCTCTATCGTGATGCCCGGCCCGAGGTTATCACCTGGGATTCAGCGTCCACCTCGCAACGCATTCAATCCAGCACCGGGGAAACGGACCAAGGGCTCAAACCGCGCCCCGTCGAGGCCGGCAAATTCTAGTTCGCAGCCAATCGCGATGACATTTTAGCCGGGACACACTTCCCGCTCACAACAAAAACCACACTGGCTAATCCCGACTCCCATTCGAGCACGTTATCGCTGTCATTTACGGTGTAGCGAGCAAAATATTGAGAATGCGGTAACTAGAGTCCGATGCCGTTGTATTTATTTCAGTTATCTGTTTCTGGGGCTTGTGTTGGAAAAAGAGCAGCAAATAATTTCTTAGGTGACACTTTTTACAGAGCATATTGTATATATACTTCTCGACAGGGTGTTGTTCATTTTGACTGTTTATCCTTAAATTATTCGCTTAAAAAATGAGAAACAAAGTTTACTGAATCAGCATTAAGTATGTAGTATTCTATGCAGTTTATTCAATTTATAATGCTCTTAATCAGAGCAACTTCCACATTTGTCAGCATGACAGTACACGTGCTTTATGGAAACAGAACCCGTAACCTGGCTGTTACCTGCACCAACACTCAACCCACTCTACCAGGTAAGATACAGAAAGACTCACAAAACGATCTCAATGCATCGATATTTTTTGTTGAGTCCTCCCACTTTAATGCTTCCGTTTGGCCTAGCCTCATACAGAGGTTCACTATTCCTGTGGGATTACTGAAACACTGAAATACTGAACACTGAAGTATCATGATCGCAAATGTGGATCGGCGTTTTGCGGACGTGGGTAGCTGACAAACAGCGCGGTGAAAACTTGCCCAAATATTTGCACTATTTTAGCTTTTTCTGCAGACGGATTGTTAGACACAGCTGTAGTGGCTCCTGTGAGCAAACTCATTGCTGTTGACAGAGTTTGAGCTAGTTTGAGATATTACGTTCAGGATCCGGTACTTGTAAATACAGCCGGCTACAGGCCAACATCGAGATTTTAGCACACTGTCTGGCAATGTTTGGACAAGGACTAACAGAACTCACATGCGGTAGAACCAAATGCAGCTTTGATTATATGATTAGTGTCAATGGCTTAGAGATGGAAACGACCTCGTTTTTGCAGAGCAAATGATCAGTGTTAAAAAAAAAGTTATAAATATGGCATAATTATAGCATCTGATGCAAAAATTCTTTAACAAAGTTTAGCAGATAGAAATTTCTGATGAAAATAATTCCAAACAAAGCCTAAGTTTACAGTGTAAGTTAGCGCACCCCTTCACACAAACTACACTGCAATGAGCAAATGTAGCTGCAGAGTGGTGTGAATCAGAGTCCCTGTTCAGACCAATTAAGATTCATTTGAGCTCTGCAATGGGCACAAAGAGTGACCTTAATGGCTTCAACCATTACGTACTAGTTGACACTTTTCATGCACAGCTGTTTCAAGGATTTACTGATAATGGTGCAGAAAGTCATTGGTTGTGGAGGAAAAGAACTTGACTTCAGGTCAATGAAGTGAGAATGAAGTGGATGATGGCCAGAGAGAGGGAGAGAGAGAGAGAAAGAAAGAAAGAAAGAAAGAAAGACAGAAAGAAAGAAAGAAAGAAAGACAGAAAGAAAGAAAGAAAGAAAGAAAGAAAGAAAGAAGAAAGCTCCAGTGAACACAGAAGCATCAAAACAGAGCTGCTGAGGTTTGGGCAAACAACATCAAAAAAGAACCTGGTTGGTCCTTGATGACAGACTCAAGGGCACATCATCCCTCAGCAGGAAAGACGGCCTCCTTATACTCGCTTCGTTCTGAAGAGGCGCCGCGATGAATCTCTGACAGCTTCCGTAGGTCGTCTCCTTTGTGGGGACCTCGGCTTTTTCCGCAAGACGAACGGTCGCCTGCCGCGGCGGGCGTGTGGGCGGGTCCGCAAGACGAGGCCCTGCCGCGACGGCTCAGGAGGAGTACGTCCCCCATTGCACCCATCTCATCCAACCTCCCTCCCTCTGCCCTCCCCGATCCAACCTTCACCCCTTTCAGTCCCGTGCTTGGAAGCTGTGCCAAGTTATCCTTCAAACGTATCAACAGGCAGCACCTTTCACGACTGCAGTAATTAAAAAGTCCTCCATATATCTGGGGAGAGGTAAGTGCCTGGAGAACAGCGCGTAAAAACACAAGAGCTGGGGATAATGAGGGGTCGGAGGCTGTTGAGCTTGTTTTAATCAGGGGAACTTTCACTGCTAACTGCACACGACCTGAACTCGCTTGACCAGAAGAGTCACAGGGATATGCCAGCCCAGTCCCCCTCCCTGGGGGCCAGTACGACATCACCAGGCTCTCTGTCCTTCCTTTTATCTTAATTGCCATATTGAATTATGTTAATATTCCTCCCCCTTCTCTTGTTAAAAGGTACTTTTCCTGAACTAATTCAAAGTTCGCAAAAGCTTTGTGAGATTTTGAGCACTTTCCGTCCCAGGGTAATCTATGGCACACCCCAGCAGAGGTGAAATCGGAGCAGTTGGAGCTGATTGGCTCTAATACGACATCTATTAGATAATAAACAAAACTCCAGAATTCAATCAAGGGAGCACTCGGTCAATTAGCCACGAATGAGAGGCTCTGGTTTTAAACATTTTAATTTGCTGCTTTTACACACTGTTGTAAAGAGCCACAGATGTCACACATGGGAGACTTTGGCAGGTTTCACGTATATGACGAGTTCATTCATTCAAAGATCACGGTCATGACAGTCCAGCAAATGAATAACACAGATGTGGGGAAAATCCAAAGCATGTTCATGTGTTTTACGCACACGCATAGGCCTGGGTGAAAAAAAGACAGAAAGGCTAACAACATACAAAGGACTGGGAAAAAAGGGGTATACAGCGGGATAAAGGAAAGCGTGTGATAAGCATGGCAACACGTAACCAAGCCTGAGGGCAGCATTTCACGATCTTTTTCAATGCAACTACAGTTCTCAGAACAGCCAGATCAGACCTCGGCTCAGAATGTGATCAATTACACACGTGACACGGATGACATCGCACTTATTCAGAATGATTAATATTCTGAATATGGGCGCTGTGTCCGAGAGAAGCTGTTCTCTTGTTCTTGATTACTTACATTTGTATGAGATCTTGGGTTTAGAGAGCACTGTACGATCAAATTTTGAGATTAAAGTACATGGTAAAAGCAGACCTTGAGATTACAGAGCACTGTATGAGTAGACCTTGAGATTAAAGAGCACTGTATGGGTAGACCTTGAGATTAAAGTGCACTGTATGAGTAGACCTTGAGATTACAGAGCACTGTATGAGTAGACCTTGATCTTAAAGAGCACTGTATGAGTAGACCTTGAGATTAAAGAGCATGAGATGATCCTGGGTTTAGAGAGCACCGTATGAAACTGTATGAGCGGATCATGGTTTTAGAGAGCATGACATAGATCTTGGGTGTATAGAGATCTGAAAATCTTGGGTCTATAGAGCCCTGTATTAGCCAATCTTGAGATTAGAGAGCACAGGATGAGTAGATCTTGGGTTTAGAGACCACTGTGAGAAAGATTAAAAACACATGAAGGTGGGTGGTGGGGTGCATGATAGATTGTTGGGGAACGTGTGGAGGCGTGAGGTTTGTTAAATGAATGATATTATTTGCAAACATCTTGATCATAGACATCATAGATATATGTCCTCAACAGGCCCAAGATCTGGAAGCAATGTGAACCAGACCTGTTCAATATGTGGATTTTTCGATCAGGCCTCAATGCCAAATGCATTGTGGTATAACCAGCACTCCAGGTTTAAGTGAAGACAAGGGCAAGTCGGAATTACGGTAAACATATTTTGCTAACTGATCTTCTAGCTTGCTATCCTCATTAGCACGAACATATTCTGAATGAGCCACACGATCAAGGGAAAAACTTGCAGTGTTGTTAGTATACATCTCAGCTTATCCTCACTTAGCTGCCACTTTGTTTCACGACTGAGGTATGGAATGCTACATGTGTCCTTCAGACGACCTTCCACCCAAGAAAGCCATGGTTACCGGGATGCCACATCGCTGTGCCTTCTGCTCTGCCAGGAGAGAGGATCACCTTCCTTTCTTTAGTTTTTTTTTTTCTTTCTTGAACTCAGGGGAATATTTAGAGAGGCTCGGCAGACTGCCAGACATGGCCAAAGCGCTCTAATGATCAGTCTGTGGCTCACCTTGCCTGAGGACTGACAAATAAACCTCACCCTTATTATTCTGACAAATGTCCTTTGTCATCTGGCTGACAGACGTGGCTTCTTCAGGCCCGCGCGATAGATAGCGTTTGAAAACAGACGTCCGCCTCGCTACGTGTCATGGCGCCGGGCTGGAAGGGACAGGACAGCTTGACTCACACAGCTCGTAATGCGGGCTTTCGGGAGGAAGATGACGGCCGTGGCAAGAGATGACGTGCCAGCTCACTTTTAGGTTAGCAGAAGCTTATGGGTGTGGAAAACCGGTGGGATTTTGAGGAGAGGGCTGCTTTGCAGGATATGGGTACGTGCCAACGGCTGTAATGTTCTGCTCTTCTGGTCTGCCGCTATCAAAGGAAAGAATGCTCTGGAGAGCACCAGCTCCTTGTGTGATAAGTGTTTCGGGTCAAAAACGAATGCTCTTTGGCAAGAGAAAAGGAGAGTTAGGGATGCAAGATTGGCTTGTTTCCAGAATCCTGCTTCACTCCTAATACTTTGAGTCAATTGAATGGTTTTGCTAAAACCAACTATACTGCACCGATGTTTCATTTCCTCTCATCAGTAGAAGAATCCCTCATCAGATATTCCTTTTTACTGTGGGCTGTGTTGGATAGGGAAGAATGTCCTGTCAAAAAAACTGGAATTCATTAGTAAACAAACCATTTGTGATGACACTTAAACAGGGAGCACTTAAAACCGCAAGCCGCCGACAGCATGAATTAGACACTGACGACGCACATCCGTTAGGCGTTCCTTAGGCGTACTGCATTCCTTTAATCGAGAGCAGCTTCAGTGTGGAAGCAATCAGCCTGTTCCACACCCAGCCACCGATAATTAAAACAAACAGCCCGAAAAAGGTGTGCAGACAGAGCTGCGATTAGAGGAAGCTGTGGGCTCAGTCTCACGGCCCAGGCTTTAGTCCTGCGTCGGCCAGCTCACTGCACCATCACGCCTGCTGGCTTCGTGGACGCTTTAGTGCTTCTGTTTGTTGTTGGTGGGTTTTTTTTCTCCAGCCTTCAGCTGTGCAAACAAGTGACTAAGCACAACAGAAAGGCGAGTTCCTTACGCATCCTCACAGCTTCAAAGGTACCATGCCGAAGTCTTGTCACCTGCCTGGCTTCGCTGTTTGATGGGAAATAATGCTATGGATTTGAGCAAGCGGCATTTTGGATAGGGGGTGGGGGAAAAAACCCTGCCCCATTGCCCTTAAACATAACACAAACATTTGTAAGAAAACAAAAGAACTATTACAAGCTTGCAAGGTTCACGTTTAAGGTTCACAACACTGGATAGCCAGTTAGCTTAGTCCCATATGCTAACCAAACACAACACCACGCTTTGATATGCAAAACTGCTTTGCTAGGTTGAGGATGGTGTAACTGAACTGAAATGTTTACGGGACTGTGTGTGAATCACATGTCACTGCAGCTTTATGGTGTTATGGTGACTTTGAGTATTAGAGGTACAAAGGCTGAGGGTCCAAATGCCCTAAAAGTTCTTTTGCAGGCAGACAAGGACATAAAGAAAAGGTTTAGTAAATAAAATAAATGAATAATATTGTGTATGAGTGTAACTATATATATAGAGACAAAAACAGAGACAAAATAACCCTTGTTATTATAACTTCAGAAGATTATAAATCTAACATAAAATGGACCTAGTTACTTTAAGAAGAAAACAATTTCTGTCTAACCTTTAGTGCACAGACTACACAGAATTATTTATTCCACAATTCTACAGCTTGGTATTTTAGTGTTTACTCTGCAGTATGTCACTACTTAAATGGCAATGAAGTTTTATCATCACTGTCTGGTACATTTTAAAGGATAGCGTCTTTAAAGGATAGTATCTTACTTAATGAAAGCAGTCCACAGAGCATTTAGTGTAATAATATCAACTACCTGCGAAACGTACTAAGACACCGTCAGAATGGTAGCTAGATGTCATCTTTGGAGATGTAGATAATAACAACAAAAACATTAGATTCATCATTTCTCCTATGAGAATGTGAAGCATGGCGTTATCTTCTCCACTATCTTTAGAGACCATGTTTAAAAAAAAGTATGACAGATTTTACTCATGGCTGTATTTAAATGAATTAGACATGAAAGCAATTCATTTATAATTGTTACATTTAGATGGAACCTTTATTATTCCAAAGGTTCCTAAACATCTACTTGGAGATGACATCATTAATGTTTAATAAACATACTGTGGGACATCGTTAACATTTCTGGAAGGTCTGCCTGAAGCTGCAACACACAGAGGGCTCACACTTCAACATTCTTATAGATTTGTTCACACACTCGCTTGTATTCTAGCTAATAATGGAACATCACATGCATTAATGATCCTTTCAGAAGCTCTTTTGCACTTTTCAGGACATTGTTACCAACAAAACTCACAGGAATGACAGGCTGTCACACCAGATGCAATCCTGTTCTAACGAATGGTGTTTAGAAAATTGGTTACAGCTATAATGCTATATTTATTTCTTTATTTATTTTTGGGTGTGGTGTAGCATTTATTTTAAAGAAGTCAAGGATTACATTTACATACAATTACAATTACATTTATGGTATTTAGAAGATGCTCTTATCCACGGCGACGTACAAAGAGTGCTTTATTGTTGACTCACAGAATGCATCCTAGCCAGTAAGTAGGTTAGAGTTCAGTAGACATTTGAAGTAGATCACTGCTAGAATACAAGAATCATGCTAGTCCTAGTGTGAGATCTATTAAACAAATGATAAATACAGTAACAAATAGGTACTAGAAATGAAGTTAATTAGCATTGGTAAAAGCTATGAAAGTAGATGAGTCTTTAGTCTGAGATACTCTCAAATAGATGAGTCTTTAGTCTGCGTTTGAAGACCGCAAAGGATTCTGCAGTCCGGACAATCAAACAAGTTCCCACTGCAAGTTCATTCCACCATCTTGGAACCAGGACAAAAAAAAGTCTGGAAGATGTGTGATGTGTGAACTTTGGAAAGTTGTAGACTAGTCGTGCTCCTGCGTTCTGGATCAACTGTAACGGCCTGATGGCCCAAAGAGGAAGACCAGCAAGTAAGGAGTTGCAGAAGTTTGGAGATGAAAGCACCGGGGTGGCTGCCTGTGAAAGGAAAGGCCGAATCTTTTGTATGTTGCTAAGGAGAAGCCTGCAGGACCAGGTCAGGTTTGAGATTAGAATGACAACTGGCTGGCCAAAGTTATGCCCAGACTATGGGCAGCCGTAATACCAGTAGGTTCTCAAAGGACACTGTGAGGTCATGGTGATGATTGGGTGTCCCTGGGATGTATAGGAGCTCACTTTTACTGGGATTAAGCTTCAAGTGGTGAGCTGTCATCCATGAAGCAATGTCAGTCAAGCATGCATCCTGAAATTTGATCAGAAGGAGCAAAGAAAAAAATTAGTTGTGTCATCAGCGTAGCAGTGATAGTAGAAGCCATGAGAAGTTATTATGTCACCAAGGGAGCGAGCATACAAAGAGAAGAGGAGAGGGCTGAGCACAGAGCCCTGAGGAACACCAGAGGAGAGTCTACATGGATTGGATGTGGATCCTTTCCATGACACCTGATAGAACCGGCCTTCCAGGTAGGACTGGAACCATTTCCACGCAGAGCCAGTCACACTGAAGGCTAGATAGAACGGAGGGGAGGATGTTGTGGTTTACTGTGTCAAAAGCAGGTGAAAGGTCCAGGAGAATCAGGACAGATGACAGCTTGGCAGCTTTGAAAGCATGAAGCTTCTCTGTCACTGCTATGAGGGCAGTTTCGGTTGAATGAGCCTTCTTGTAACCAGACTGATTGGTATCATGGAGTGAGTTCTGGGTGAGGAAAATAGATAATTGATCATAGACTGCTCTCTTAAGAATTTTTAAGAGGAAAGGAAAAAGTGATACCGGTCTGTAGTTGTTTATGTCGGAGCTGTCAAGTGTGCACTTCTTAAGGATTGGTACCACTGTGACTGTCTTGAATGCAGATGGTACATGTCCAGAAGATAGGATGATTGCAGATATAAATGGAAGTAAATCTCTTGAAATTTTCTGGTAAAGAGTGGAAGTAACAGGGTCAAGTGGGTATGTGGTTGAAGGATATTGTCTGGTGAGAGAGGAGAAAAGAAATCCAGAGAGCTGGAGGTGAGGGTCTGAGCGGCGGTGAGAAGAGTGGGAACAGAGGAAAAGGTCTGATGGGTTACTGCAGGCTTCTCCTCAAAGAACATTAGTAATTCTTTGGGAGTGAGTGAGGAGGGAGGGGGGGTGTGGATTAACGAGAGAAGAAAACATGCTGAAGAGCTTGCGTGGATCTAATGCTGGTGACTTGAATTTTTCTCTGTAGTATGATGTTTTCTCTTTGCCGATGTTACTTTTACTGGGAATTTAGAAAGGAGAGACTGGTATGAGGAGAGCTCAGAATTTA
Source organism: Tenebrosternarchus preto (assembly GCA_025802075.1). Taxonomy (NCBI): domain Eukaryota; kingdom Metazoa; phylum Chordata; class Actinopteri; order Gymnotiformes; family Apteronotidae; genus Tenebrosternarchus; species Tenebrosternarchus preto. The sequence goes on along the minus strand of JAOYMR010000003.1, from coordinate 20,416,126 downwards.
GATGTGTCTTCCTCCATCATTCTCAGCAGTTCGTAGTTCTCTTGTGTGAGACCGTAGTGTTTCCGGTGGAGCAGATCTTGGAGCTTTCGAGGAAAGAGGACACGGAACGTTGATTGATGAGGAGAGAGTAGAAATGAAAGTATTAGTGATTGTATCTAGGGAAAGAGAAGGAAGAGAATCAACGTGAGGAAGGTTAGTTAGGAGAAGTAGAAAATAGTAGAAGCAAGGGATGAGGGAGTGATGGAGAACAGATTACAATGGGAGGAGGAAGACTGGATGGGTGAGATTAGAAATAGCTGGGAGGGAGAGAGAGAAGGATAGAAGGTGATGGTCTGACAGGTGCTTGTAACACAATGGAAATCCATTCAAGAAATTAATGTAGAGATTAATGTATTTTTATATCAACATGGCAACTTCAAATAACTCTCTTTGAACTCTTATTCTTCTCAATTTTCCATTTCATGAACTGGATAAAAAGCAGCCATATTGAGGTTCAGAGTTCATTCCCAACTCTGCGCTGTTGTGCTGTTCTCAGCCTTTTCTGTGCTAAGCAAAACTGTCAGAAATTGGACACTTTGAGTAATTTGGCTCATGTTATGATGTGAACTGCTCAAAGCATGAAGCAGGGGCCATTTCAGAAAATAACAAGTGACAGACTGTGATGCTGAACTGAGGTCAGCACAAACGACACGACTGTTTTGTGTACAAACATGAAACAGGTTTATTACATGGAAACAATATGGTACATAAAAAAAAACCATGGAAATGGAAATGTAAAACTAAAGCTATGAATAAGTCAGAATGTGCATGTATATGTAAGTTATAAAAATACCAGGAAAGAAGCAATAGAGACCTGTGTGGTGTGTGTGTGTGTGGGGGGGGTGTTAACGGCAAGATTGTCCCAGTGGTGAAAGGGGTCATTTGGGGCTTTGACTCATAAACAATCAATTTCAGTCCAGAAGATTGTAATCATAGAAACCACAAAAACACTGCACCACACGCTCAAACTCCCAGGCCTCCCAGAGTGTGAGAAGAAGACACATGACCATTGTACAAAATGTACAGATTTGAGTACCTAGGAAAACGCAGCAAACAAATTAGCCAAGCAATCCCATTCTACAGTTACAGCCCATCCAACAGACAGTAACAGTAAAACTCACCTAGCCACCTAGCTGTAGCATTCTGCTGTTTTAGTGTCCATATTTTCTTTATAACAGATGGTGGGAACTTACATTTCTTGAAAGGATTTCCATGAATTGTGTTACAAGCACTGAATCCAGAGCCACTGACATGATTTTTGAGTGTGTGGTAGCCCACATACAGACTGCAATTAACCCCCCACCTCTACACACACAAACAAAATCACAGCGTACGAATACAAACTATTCACTTGTGAAATATCTTCAGGCAGTTACACTGCCCTCTGGAATGGCAGTTATGTCACTGCTTAACAGTATGGATGTATAGATTTATCGATCTAAAAGTATAGGAGTTGATTTATAGAGGTGAGGACAACAAAGAATGTGTTAGCATTAGCGGGAAAACACACATAGCACTGCTGTTTATCAGCCCCATATACATGAACATATTTAACGTCTGCTAGCTCATTAACGTGTCTGTAAATTCATGAACTCTGTTTACATGTAATTAACGAGCAGTCATGTCTTCACAGTTCACATATCTGATTATATGGGCGGTTGTTTCTGGCTGAAACCCTGACAACATTTTAAAACTGCTGTGAAAACCCGTCAATCTAGCTATAATTTCCCATTTAGCATTAGATCGTATTTGTACACTGGATGGAAGAGCTGCTTTGGGTATATACTGTAGTCTGTCTTACAGCTGCTATGCTCAAATATTTCCACCTTGCAAATATCCTTTAAAGACACAACTGCGGATATTACTGAACGAAGCGGTTTGTTCTGAAGCACGAAGAGTCAGACAGATGACAGATAACAGTTCAGCAGGGTGGATTATAGCACGGTGATTTTCTACACCACAGCACCTGCAGGTGAGTCGCCTTAAAAGCAGAATGGCCCCGATTCCTTCCCTTCGAGGCTGTCCTGCGTGCTCTTAACACGTCCGCTACTGTTGATTCATTACGACACAGATGGATCACTGGGAGCCCTGGTTTACGGCAGTGGTGACACCGGGAGTCCCACTGCATGCTGCCTGTAACCAGCTGTGCGCGTTAGCAAGGGGGGAATGGTCACCTTGGTTCTCTGCAGCGCGGTAGCTTCATTAGCATGCTGATTACACCGCCGGCAGCAGTTAAGCCATAATGAGGCGTGGGGCGGGACCATGGCTCAGCGACGCCCAGTCCGGCGGCCTGTGTCGACCCTGGCGACCGAGGCCACATACCCCCACCGTCTCCCTACACCTCACCCCCCACCCCTGCTGGGGCCTTCCGATCCTAATCAGCGCCAGGACCACGGGGGTCACGCTCGTCCACATTGTGCCTGTAATTACTACTCCCTCACGGTTACACTGTGTATTCGTGCTCGCACACACGCACACACACACACACCATGGCTCAGCTGATTGGCTGTCTCGCACTTCTAGAATCCTGACTTTTGAACGTAACATGGAGGAAGGCGTTGAATAAGGATACTGTGTTGCAGGTCTAACAGATCATAATGAGATCATAATGAGATGTGATGCAATAAAGGCAAAACAAAATCAAACTGAGGTAATGATGAGCAAACGATAAGACATGTTTATTTATGCAGCTCGCTCTGAGGATTATATTTGCTTGGCCACTTTGGCACATAGAGAGAAAAAAATTAAATTAAAATTGACAGAAAAATGGTGGAATAGGTAAGAAAGTCAACTGGAAAAGGTCCAAATGACTGTAATTACACATCCAATGTCTGAAGGCTTCTTAGTAGGTGGGAACCATTAAATAAGTACTGAGCTTTTTGTTTTATTGCCATTAATATGAAATATAATCACCAATCACTCGATCAGTCCCTGAAGGGGAAGATCTGGCACCAGCCACTAATAACAGAAATGACTTTTTATACTCCAGAAAATGTTTTGCACCCAAAAGGCCACAGGATTCAGGCAATCGTTCTTAACAGAACGATTTCGCAACGTCCCTGTGCTTGCTCTCCTGCCGACAGGCCGAACCTATTGCTTCAAGTCATCTGGAAAAATGTGAAATTCTGGGAAACCGTGTCTAATATACTGATAACTGTTAAAGCCAACCGGTGGTCCCCATAGCAGAAAGGAGGGGCCACAGAGAGTGGAAAGAGAACAGGACTGAAGGTCAGAGTTTGGACGCGGCTCGGTGAAGCCGGCCGCGGGGTGGGGGGTGGAGGTGTGGAGGTCAGCCGAGGAACTTGGTTACGGGGCGTGGAGCCTCGAGGCTACTCCAGGGGGCCATGTCACGACATCTGTTCTCCCAGCAGAAGGTAACGGGCAATGCAGGCAGTGCCTATGTGTATGGAAAGCAGATTTCCAAAGGACATCACCATCACCATCCACAGCAGTAAGACGGATTTTAATGATGAAAAAGGTTTTCGTACTGGCCAGGTTCCCACTAGATTTTCGCATCGTTTAAATTTGTGAGTCGAGGATTAGAGTATTGTAATCAGAGTATGGTAATTAGAGTATGGATTAGAGTATGGCAAAAGTTTTCTTAAATCTGAATCAGTGCTGAAAGAATCAGGAAAAAGGACATTGAAATATGGATCATATACGTTACAAATATTTGTTGGTGTCTCTGAAAGGAACAGATAGGGCTGACCTGTCGAGTACAGTTATGGATGCATGTATTTATCCACCCAGAGCAACACATAACATAAATAACGTTTTAGCTTAAGACAGCACTGACAGTTATTGAGCTTCACAGATACTGTAAGTCATCCAGCTGAATGGAGCAAAGGCTTAGTTCTGCGCTAATTAATAGAGCGTATACTAAAACATCACGCAAACGGGGCTGCATCTCCTGGTTATTGAACTAACCATTAAGAACGACATTCTGCCAGTGTCACTCTGCCCTCAGCATGCGTTACTGAAATATCTAGTGCTTAGAGAACTTGGCACATGGTATCTCCAAGGATACCACAATGCTGTCATTTAAAGAGCATATCTGCTCCAAATATCACCAAATTTATCGACAGCATGTGACGGCGTAAATGTCAACAGCTCGTAAGCTGTTTTTTGCTTCGTCTCCAAGCCCCCCCCCCCCCAAAAAAAAAAAAAAACGTTCACGTCAGATTCCTAACTCACGTCGGGTTTTCTCCAACAGTAGACAAAATAAATCTCACTCACACATATCACATGAACTTCAATTAGAACAATATGAATCACAGTATATAAGACGTGTTACCAATAGTGTTACTGTAATAGTGTTTGCGATGGTCTGTGAGTAATGTAACAAAAGAACCACAATGCTGCATGAATAATTTTTTACATTAATTGCCGTAGAAGGAGTTGGAAATGGGTTGTCTTTCCTGACTAGGAAAAGTCAGGAGCCCACTGAGACTCTAAGATACCTTAATAAAAAATAAAATACATTATTTTTAACATTCGGTTATATTGTTATTCACTTTATATTGTTCTTTTTCACTCCATGGGAGACTGGGTCCAATCTTAATAATATAACCAACACAAACACCTTCATTAATCGATATATATATGGTTTTCAAAATGTATGCAGCTACTACACCACACCAATAAATGTGTGTGTTTGTCAGTACACAGTATGAGAAAAAGGTATTTAATACATTTATTAATTAATACTGACCAAACCGATTAATACTGACCAATTCAAATGTTAATCTATAGTGCACGTAAGTGGATTAACTGTCATTATTACATTTAATTCTATTCCCAATTCTGATTTTTGAGTCTTTGAACAGGAGACACACAAACCCAATACTGATTCTCACTGTTCGAACCTGTTAATTAAATTGTTTCTCCAAGTGAAAGCCTGTTTATGCTCACAGAGTAAACGGCACCAGCGAAACTGGGTAGGAAGATGGTAATAAGCATATACTCATGTGCCTCGCTGTTCCTGGGCTTGGTGGACCCGATTCCCTTGAGACACGCTACCTGAGTCAAATTCATTATTACTGTGGAGCTGCCTGTCCTTTCTCTTGTAACTTTGGCTGATCCTTGGCCCGCATTTGCATTGCTAATTTCACTCGCGTCTCTTGCTGGTCTCCGGCGTGATAAATCTGAGCCCAGCAGATGGTTTTTAATACCACTGTCGAGGACTGGGGCATGTTTTGTGGCTTTTTCTCATCCGGGGCCCTCTTGTTTAACTTCTCCTCCCGAACCCTTATCGGTTTCCAGCTCAGAGTTGAGCTTTTATTGCTACTCTGATTACACAGTAAATACCACTAGAGATGCACAGGGTTTCTCTGGAGGCACAAGTGTGGTAACGCATCAGAACATACGTTCTGATTGTTTATGTAAGAAATACAAAATCAAAATTGGAAAGCCAAGTTTATACTTTTTAATCCCCCTTTTAAAAGATTATATATATATGCTCACACAGTTCCATAAGTGAAAGACCACAGATTTTGATTTGACGTCCTCAAGCTTATTGAATACCTTACTTGGATCAACCTGCAACAGAGAGGATGTTTGGCATAAAATTCTGTCATAGATCCTGCATAAAAGTATAAGAGAAAGACAGAGAAATGCAAATGACAGATCGAGACTGAGACAGGATAAAGTTGACCACGTTAAGCACAACTTAAGAGCAAAAAGGCAAACTGTTCGAATGAACAGAGCACTTCAACTACACGTAAAAGAAGCTTGAGGTCAACAAAACAATCAGCCGAGAAGCATAGCAGAAAGGGAGAAGATTTATTTTGACGTTGGAGGAAGCAGCGTGGAGAAGGAGGCGCGCGGAGCCACCGCGCCTTCGAAAGGCTGCGAGCGCCGTGATTCTAGGGTGGACCGGATTAGCGGCGGCTGCATTGTTGCATAGCTTTATCTCCATAACCGCATTCTCTCGGCGAGCACTCAGAACCGGGGCCCTCAACCTCAGCTCTGACGCACCGCTGTCCTCGAGTTCGTGTCCTCCGGCCCGCCGTCTCCGGGAGCTCCCCCCGCGCGGGTCGTGGCCCCCACACTGGGTGAAAGGAGCTGAAAGGAGCTGGAAATTTTTCAAACGGGACTCGTTTGCTCACACGGTACGTCCATAGTTAGCATCGTTAGGGCGTTTTTCCTTTTTAAAAGACGGCGATGGTGCTAATGACGGCCGAACTGAAGCTGGACGCGTGAGACGCGTTAGTGATTTTACGCGCAACGTGCCGTCCGTTTCAGGACTCAGGAGGCCAGGCGGGCCACGCGGGACACCGCCTCTCCCAACGAGGTGGCACGGGACCCTTCGTGGTAACATTCCAGGGCTTCTGTCACGTCTGCACGGCGCTGCAGAGACTGACGCCTCCGCTGGGGTTAAAGGATGAGCTGTCATTCCTCCCTCACACACATGTCAAATGTGCTTTATCCCGAGCCTGAAGGTTGGCATTTCCTTTATACGGACGGGGCCGCAAATTAAGCTGCTTCTTGATGCTTCAGGGATGAAGACTAAGACCCCCCCCCCTTCCTCAACACCATTCCCAGATGCTCACTAACATCATTTTAGAGCAAAACAAAAAGGGAATACCAATGCCTAGAGGTGTGTGTTTCCCATGTCATGTTATTATACATATATATATATATATATATATATATATGATAGCCTAGAATTTCATGTCTCAACTTACGAATGCAGTAATTTTGGACTATAAGAATAGCTAAGTAATTGAATGTTAA
>JAOYMR010000003.1:20386532-20396568 GCA_025802075.1 Tenebrosternarchus preto | reverse complement strand
ATGTGCTTAGCTGAATACAAGTCAGACCATGATGTAGGTGTTTCTGTGGAAGAACTTGATGAATTTATCCAGGAACCCACCTGATGAAGAACAGTCGTGATAAAAATGTCTGTAGCGAGAGATTCCTGACTGGAAATGAGTTTCTCCGCAAGGTTACACACGTCACCAGTGTATTTCCTAATCGTTATTGAGAAGGACTGATGGCATAGCTGAAGAATCATCAGACTGTTTTATGTATCAGACTGTTTATATATCACACTGCACATCATGACATCTGACTGCGTCTCCATCCAGCATGTGGTGCATCAGAATGCTTGTTTACCAGACGTTCAATCTCAGCACGTTCTCTTTCTCCTTATTTCTGACCAGTTGCTACGTGGTCCTTGCCATCACAAGGACACAGTCTTCAGAGACAGGAGCTCCACATACAATAGATTACGAGTCAAAAGAATAGACACGTGTCTTCTCCCTCATGCTCACGTCCAAGGACAGCAGCTGCTCAGAAGAAATTGTGTTTCACGCAGCGAAGTCTATTTTCCGAGCCCAGAGAAGCTATTCGGGGCAGCACAGTCTGAAGTGCTGTGGTCTGAACAGTCTGAACTACAATGGGAGGCTACAATGAAGAACCACAATTAATCACTTTATGTGATTTCCTTAATCATTTGAATGGCACATTTGAATAAAGCTCTGGTTGGCTCATGTATCAGGCAGCTGCTGACTGCTGGCGTGGACCTCCTAACATACAAGAGGAGAAAGTTGTTTCTCTTCATTTTATGGCAGCAAACAGATTATTTCTGAACTATAATATTCTTACAGTGTAGCAAAATATCCAGAGCATGTAACATAATACTCCCTTCAGAGCATTTCAGTGTTTTATACTTTTTTTTTTTTTTAATTCGGCAGGTAAACAAATCATTTTTCTCTCACTGTTGACTGTTATTAAGTGCAAACACAAGTAATTTGTGGCTCTGGAATGATGGTGGAGTGCTGCATTGTTTTGGAGGTAGGGACTGTAATTGTGCCTGAGGTTTAAGATTAGTGCACAGGATATTGATTGGCACGCACCTACGCAAACAGCCATCAGCCTGGCACTGAGCGCCAGGCAGAAAAGTGGTGGGGGGGTGTGATCAGAAAAAAAAAACATTTGTGGGGAAAAAACAAGTCTTTGAAGCGTCCACAATCGTGTACTGTGCACGTGCAGTTCAGTTCCAACCCAATCTCACAAGCAGAATCGTAACGAGCAAGGGCAAATCCCAGCGCATTGAAGCTGGTCCCTGAAGCTGAACCTTGAACATTCCTGGCTCGGGATGTTCTGGAGCTTCTCGTGAAATTATGCAACTGAGAAATTCTCCTGCCCCATCATTGTGCAGAAAAGGACGGGGAGATCAAGGGCCATCTGACAGATTCGACAGCGTAAGAGAACCTCCGTCCTCGTGGCCCCCCAAAACAGAGCGTCTTCTTCATGACATCTGATACAAATGCTAGCGCTCTGTTAGGGTGTTACAGAATTCATGATATTGTATAATCAGCTATTTCCCAATCCAGCTTGGTAAACCAAGGTTTATATTGAATGCATGAATCTCAGGCACTATCAAGTCCTTACAAGTCCTTACAAACATGGTGGTGTACACTACATTTGTGGCGCAAGCTGACACGTTAATGACGCCCTCATAGACCAATGATAATGAACGAGATTCAAACTGGCCTTTGTCTGCTTTGCATAATAACCAAAATTCCAGATGCGACATTTCACATAAATTCATATAAAAGAAGCACATGACAGACAAAACATTCTCCTTGGCTGTCGGAGAGAGAGGCAGCTATCATCGTTTCAAATTTCACGGACTCTTCCTATTCCTTCTCATTTTTTTTCTTTGTCTCAAAAACCTCCTTAAATGAATAGAACAGATCGATTTAAAAGGAAGGCGACGCTGATTAGCATATTTTGACAATACCAGTAATCAACAGCAAGTATCCCCACTGAGCAAAAGGACAGGATGTTTTAATAATGAACTAACGGTCAAAATACTGAAACCATTTACTTAAGTAAGTTAAAACAGAGACCTTCTCTCCTCGCTTCTGCTCTAAAATGGACATTGAAAATTAAAACAAACATTGAAAATATCCAAAGCTTAAATTCCAGTGCAGTTTTTTTTTCCTTTTTTTATGATTCATAGTTTGCCGTACGGCGAGAATGAGATTCTAGAGCACATGAGCAGTTTCATTTAATTTCAGTTAAGCTTTACTTATGGCTTCAATAGGCTTTGCTTAGATAATTCTGCTACCATACTGTAAGCAGCAATGATCCAGGAAGTCTTTTCACAAACATTGCAATCTAAGCTCACAATGTTTACTTATGCTCCCGTTAATACTAATCCATGCCATTAGCTGCGTATCAATTATATATATATTTATTTGTCAAATTGTGTTGGAGTTTGAAATTGTGTTGGAGCTTCCTCACATACCTTTCCGTTCTAGCGGTTCATCTGCTCCAGTGTTCTTCATGAGCAGGCCATACTGAGAGTTCTCTCTGTGAGCAAGACAGCACTTTTGTTATCGAAAGCGCTTTAACGTAATGAGTGGACGTTCACACCAATAAGGCAGTACTATGGAAATGGTGGGAAACTCAGGGAAGCATCCATAACAACGTCCATAACAACCAACCACAGACTTGTTGTTCTCCGCCAACACGACCTCTCATGGTGTTACTAATAGAGGAAAAGCAATTTTTGTTGGATCACTTACTGATGATCTAACAGCTGAACCATCTTCACGTCTGAAGCGTTTCAACGTGCTGCTCTCCGCTTCAGCAGATCTGAGTTTTCTTCATAAAGATAAAAAAAAGAAACCCTAAATGGCTTCAAGAAGCAACCCTCAATGTCTCCTGGACTTAATACAAGACCCAGTACTTCACAGTGATTAAATAGATCCCTGGGTTAGGTGTCCATGAGAACTTTAAAGAACAACTGAAATTTACAGAAACCCTGATTTGTTTAAAGCAAAGATTCACCAAGTTGCCATCTGCCCTAGTATAGCTAATTATTTTGCCTGTAAAAAAAAAAAAACTTTAAAAAAATATATTTTCTTTTTATAAAGAGCTAGTGTTAGCAGTAGTGTCAGTAGTGTTTTCAGCTTTGCTAAAGGTAAGAATAATTGGGTCTAAAAAGAATCCAAGGTTTGACTTTGTACATGCTGACAGCGTTAGACCGAGTGCAGAATCGCATGATGTCCCATAATGCAGTGTATTTATTCATTAACTAACAGATGGCTGAATTTCTCAAGCCTGTGCATGACTTATTCTTATTGTCGTAGGAAGCTGATTTGTGTATTGAATAAGATTGGTGATTTCCAGTAACTGGACAAGTACATTAAGGGCTAGAATAACTGCTAAAGACAGTAAAAGTGAAAAGAGCACTTCTGAAAGGATGCACCTCTGTCTTGAAAACACACTCACCACAATTGCCTTAGAGGTCCGGGTCAAACGTCCCGATCCGCTGGAAGCTGAGACATGACCGAGGACGTAGGTTTGGGTCAGGGCTAAAAATTGAGAAACAATAGCTGGGATGTGCTCTTGTGTTGAGCTTAAAAATCACAGCTAACTTCAAGGTTTCTAACAGTCGTGTTGATCTAGAAGGTTAAAACAAAAATGACTGGTTGATTGTTGCCATGTCAACTGTTCTTCAGTTGGTCTCAGAAAGTACAAATTGAATGGTGATTTTACAGTAATAAAAAATATTTTAATAAATTGTTTGAATAAAGGTTTTAACCAGCATGTTTTTTTTTTTTTAATGGAAACAGCTAATCAACTGCACCAGTACAAACGCACAAAAGCAGGTTTCCCAATAAACTTTTATTTCGAATGATTAGCTTTTGTTAAATGTATTGTTTTTTACATGTGACAGCTTGTTAGCTTTTTTGGACAATTTTTTAAACTTTTGATTTGGGAGACATTTGAAGCATCAAGATATTTAATATTAGTTTATTTTCCCCCATTTCAGGATTTTTCCTCATTTTTACACGTGTATTACCTCGTTGGTGGTCAGTGGCCCAAATGAACTTCCCAGGACACAAACGCCAGTGAACAACAGAGGGCAGCACACATATATATATATAATATATATACTGTTCTGTGTGCACATGCACCAATGGATAAATCTCATTTAAATAACCAGAGGACTCGTTCAGGTTCCTATGACACCACTATTGTTGCAGCGCACGACGTGTGTGTGTCCTGCCATTGAGCACACGCATGCACACACACACACACACACACACACACATCCACATCTCATCCTATTCCCGACGTTCCGAGGGATAAAACGCCTGTCATCAGGAGGTCAAGTGGAGGTGCATCAACCTTTCTGCGTGAGCCCCTTTACTGCCCGCACCTCCACCATAAAGCACATTAACACGAATCAAAAAAAAAAAAAAAAAACGCCTTAGAGACCAAGTGCTTCGTTTATCTAGTTTTACTAGGTATAAGGGCATCTGGGTAATGTGGTTCAGAAGACGCAAGCTCATCTTCACCCAAGCACTCAGATGTGCGGCTTCCTCTGCATAAAAGACCCAAAACAAAAAATACAAGGCAAAAATCACGGGGGTAATTTTTCCAGATCATCTCGGGACACGTGGGGTTCAAATGTTTTTGTTGATGTTGTTGTTTACAGCTCCAGAATCCCAGGGAGAGTATGACAGGGCATCTGCCTGGCAGGCGTGCTGGTCAGTACTGACACACTTCCTCGTTACACCTGTTTCCCGAGCGTGAATGCAAGCAGACTATTCCACATAAATATGAATTATATTACTCAAGCATTTGAACCCCACTCGCTACAAATCTGCGCACGTCGGCAGTCGCTGGCACCCAGATATTAAAATGAATGAGTCTTTTACCATGCAGCAAGACTCGCTGTGGTTTAGCCACAGGGGAAAATTACTTAGAGCATCAGACAAAATAAAAAGGAAAAATAAACACTTTGACAATCTGCTGTTGACTTCAACTCAAACACCTATTATGTGTAAACGTCTGTGGAGGCTTCAGTTTATGTCTCTTCTCGAGGAAAAAAAAAACCATGCAAATAGAAAACACTCATTTAAAGATGCACTGGTATTACAGTTTCCAGTCTTTTGTGAGAATATGCCATACAAAATCCAAGTAAAAATATGTTCTTTTTGACAGGCAACTGCTGGGCCAACTGTCATTCTATTAAAAGCTGAAAAAGTCTTCCTCCTTGAAGATGATATTTCTCTTTTATGCTCATTTAGATGGACTAATTGGTCTGATGCAACACAGCAAAACAACAGCGTTCCTTTTTTCCCAGAAGCTCCTCTGTGGTTTTAGCAATCCCACCACACTCAGGTGGACCTGGGTTAAGTGCATGTTCTCGTGCTGGTGTCCCAGGGGACGACAGAGCTGGCTGTACCGTAATTGATTCTCCAGTTAGCGACGGCACTTAGAGACGATCGGGGAAGTCCTCCGCGGGCGTCCTTGTCAGGGGGGGACGGCCGCAGTTCGAGGGATTTTAGGGTGTCTTCGCTCCCCTTGCTGAAGGGGAAAGAAAATCGACGTTCTGAATCGACGTGCCCACCTCTCTCTGCCAGAGGAAACGGGAATGTGGTGGAGGGAAAATCAGATGGGCCTAAACCTGCAGGCAGGACTCGGTGAGCGAGAGCGATGTGTTGCACATTCGACGCCGCTGTTAATTTATGACCCGTGGTTTCAAAGATCTGTAATTACCTTGTATCGAGTGGCCATGCTACGCGAGATACTACACTTTCCTCGTGAACACACCGAAAACCCGCGAGTGTATTCTTCCCCTGAGTCGGCACACACACCCTACATTCACTTTGCAACAGTGCGGCTGTTAACATTGTGTTCTTTCATTGGAAGCGGTTTAACTGAGAACAGACAGTGGATCGATGGGTGGGAATTTGGAATTAAATGACCACTTTGTGACGTCTGCTGCACAGGGCACCAAATGAACCAACGAAAACTAACTTGATGAGACAGAGATATACTGATTGTAGGCCTATTGTTGGCCTGCAAAAATACTACAGAAGTGTTTGAAATAACCTACTACATACTACTCTCTACATACTAACCTACTACATACTACTCTCGTTCTGACTGGGCCCCAAATCAGTGTGTTGTGTGCAATATGCAACCAAAAAGAATTTCTAGTATGAGAAACTACATACCGTTATATACTACTGTACGTATTACTCTGAGGATAAATATGCAATTTACAGTACATACTGAGTGTGGTATGCAGCGTACAGTATGTAGTAGGCAGTGAGAGTTCTCGCATGGTGAAGTGCTTGGCTTGCGCATCTCCTCTATCTTCCATTACCTGACGTGTCCCCTGCGGGAGGGGTCTTAATTAGATCCCTTCTGGGTAATGGGCTGGAGTGGGGCCTGGTCTGGCGTGATGGGGAGGTGTCAGCTTCGATGTTCTCTCACCGTGTGGAGATCAGAGCTTCTCCTCTTGCCGCCCTCCCTCACACTCGCACGGTCACCCTCAGCACTGCAGCCTCCGCTCATTAAAACCTAATTAGCCTTATTAGCATTTTAGCTCGTTTGTTTTCACACCAGCGTCTCTGCAAGCAATAATACATGCGACTTTGCTCAAACCGGGTGCCTTTTAATTGGACTCAAGTTAACGAGAGAGCTTTTCGACTTTGTTTTGCAGGTGCCAGTAACATGTATTCTCACACCCTGTGTAGTCCTCGCGGTCATGTTAAAAGTCCGTACGTGCTAAAAAAACTAGCCTACATCTTGTCAGTAGCTGCAGCACATTTCCCTGTGAACTTTTCATACCTCAGCAAATTGTTTGAACTGATTCGGAAGTGCTGAAACGGCTTGGCAGAAACATAAAAAGTCCTATCACACTCATGTTGGTGCATCAAGACTTAGAGTCCACCACTTTGTTTCATTAAAAATGTCTACTAATAAAAGAAGAGAGCCAAATGGAGCGTGCTATGCTCGACGGGCCCGTGCATCGAAAGTGTCCCGTCCCTGTTCCAACAGCCCTCGTTCAGCCCTGCCGGCTGGTTCCTGAACCCTGGGTGAACCAGCGCAGGTGCTGAAACCACAGCTGGAAAACCGCAGAGAGCTAGGGGGCCCCGCGCTCGGTGACACCGGCGCCCGCGCGGCGGAAACGTTCTGCGTTCAGCAGCATCAACTCCCAGCTGCTCCTGCCGCAGACCCACACCGGTGCCATTAACCAGTAAATCATGTGGACAAAACGGCGGCTGAGCAAAGCACACGCATGCAGCAAATGCACCAATATGGTGTGGATTACTTAAACGAAAAAAAAGGTATGAGCCAGCAAGGTCCTAGATCTGAAAGAATGCTTAAAACGATGCCGATTTTGCCTTGAAGGCAAAACACTACGACCCTACACCTAAGCAGTTCTAAAATGTGATATGCATATATATATATATATACGCTGAGCCTTCCGTATTTTGAAATTACACGGATGAGCTTCGGAAGCCTTTATCCAAACGACGCCTACCGTTGTGCATCTGCAGATACCGTGGCGCTTGTCAAAATTCACATGGCAAATAAATATTATGAATTGCACCGTCTTACAGCATCGGTACATCTTCATAAAGCCGACATATTTATATCTCGCCGGTTGACACCCTGTAATCAAAGGTGCATGTTTTCTGTTTTGATTTCCTTATCAGGAACTGCAGCTACAAGAAGAGATGCATTATGCCGAATGGAAATGTGACATCCTCCCTCCAGGTCAGATTACAGCCAAAAGATTTAATGCCTGATTAAGTTTGTCCATTATGGAATTAATCCATTTGCGAAATTCACATGAAATTCGAGTAAACCCAGCCCATGTATATCCCATGAATTAATCATAGGGTAATAAACTAAAAGAACTCAGAAAAACGTACACCATGATATATAGTGATAAAGAGGCCCAAACATTGGATAAAAGATAAAAGTCACTTCTTGTTATTGTAGGTAAACTATGCTAGAAAAAAAAAAAATCCCAATGAGAGGAGCTGTTGTGTTTTAAAGATACTAAAAAAAAAATCCATTTAATAAAAGTTACCTTGACCACTGGGGCCCAAACCGATTTCCAGCTGTGATGCCAGCCAGTGCTTTGTTTATTTGCATCCTTTCACAATGAAATGGCGAGTTCCTTCACAGTCCTGTTGGTGTTGATTATTAACCTCTCTGTGAACTGTCAATTAATCCACTTAAGGGCGGTTCTCCTGCAGAGTGGAGAGGTCCAGTGCAGGACCCACCCCAAGCTCATTGGTATTCCGCACGGCTGGGAGTGTGTATGGAGACTTAATTTGTTACATATGTCATGTTCCTCGTGCAATCCTGGTGCACATTATAGCTAGGACTACTTGGACACCCCTGCCCCCAAACCGCACTCCAGGCCCTCTCTCATCTCCCAGGAGAACAGGACGGAGGCGGGTGGAATTAAGGAATTAAAATGATTTACTGCTTCGAGGATTAGCTGGCTGGGCTTGGCATCACTTGAGCGTGCCGGTGATTTTGCTCAAAAAAACAAAACCAAACAAAACAAACAAAAAAAAACAACAGTTTCACAATACCCAATCTTTGATTGAAAAAGAACCAAGCAAGGTTTATCTCTGGGACAATATTAAAATCTTGTTGGGAGAGTGAACAGAGGAATAGAGAAAGTGGAATAAGAGGACACTAGTGCAAATACAACCATCAGCAGGAGCTTTTCCTCCATGAACAGTTTGCGAGAGAGAGCAGTCTGGGTCAGACAATATATTATCTCCCTTACAGTGATATCATATAAAGGAGGAAAGTAGGCAACAGGAAAGTGAGGATGGCACAGCATCACATTGTTCCGTATTTATATGTGTGCTGGATCTGGGTTATGTGGATGGAGCTCAAAAAAATGTAGTTATGGACTTAAGAATCGAACTGCTTCCTGGATGCAAGATATTAGATGTAAACAAAATTGGACCTACAACTTCCCCTCCACCCCCCAACCCAACATGTATCTAGTTTTCTCTCTCGCCCTCCGTTTGTCTTTGTTGTGGGATAGGCGAATCACTCCATTGGTTCATCACCGGCAGAGGGGCGGGACCCCCCCCTCCTCTGACTGCTCGGCAGGGTTTGATTGACACCTCTCACTTGGCTCGGATTGATGGGTGGCTTTTAGCAGCAAATCAAAGCAGTCAGCTTTACAACGATGGCTGCGGTGCACCCCCCCACTACCACCACCACCACCACCACCACCACCCTCCCCTCAGCTGGAACACAATGGCGGCAGGCGTCCCGATGCCGTCGTCTCGAGTATCCCCGCCGACGCACCGCCCTGGGGACTCTGCGACAACCCCGCAATGAGCCGTCTGATGTCCGATGGCTCTAAAAATGGAGGGAGGTGTTCCCATCAGGCGGGCCTGAGGCTCTGCAGGGAATTGGCTTTGGTCTGAACACCACTTCCTTGTCCCCCTTTCTTCCCATACGCACATTTAAATCATTCAGGGCATTTATTCTCCCACCAGGAAGAAATGGAAAATAGCACTAGAGTATTTTAGCCATGCTAGGCTAGTTTGGAGCATATTTTCCCAGTTTTACATACACAAAGAACTGAATGATAAAGATATGCACATTACCTCTAGGGAATCTAGTCTTTATGAACCAAATGAATAATTTTATAAGCATTAGGACGGTAGAAATGATTCCCACTATGTACAGTGATGGCAACAATAGCGTATATAATAATTTCTCACGACTCCCCTTTCTGTTACTGGCTTAAAATGGTCAAGCAACAGAAGCTCTGACAGACGTTCGGCTGCCGAAGGCGTCGTCGTAAGGAGTGGCCCGGGAGCTCAGGAGCTTTGACACCTGAAGATGCAGCAGGCAGCGCTTACGTGTGACCCTTATTAAACATGATATTTCTGACCTTTTACATGCGCCCAGACATTTCCTTTAGGCGATAGGGGAAGAGGGTCTACGTTTGCTGATGTGACAATGTCCTTCTTAGGGACCGTAGTGCTGGGTTTAACTACTTCATTGGTTTTACTTCTG
>JAOYMR010000003.1:20363306-20386424 GCA_025802075.1 Tenebrosternarchus preto | reverse complement strand
TATATATAATTTTTGTCTTTGTTTAAAAAGACACCGAGAGCAAGATGAAGATGGAGTAAAATGAAGAGGATGAACTGTGGCTGATGGTTGGTAATGAATAAATTAGTAGTTGTGCATAAAACTGTACAGGACACAATAAGGATAATGGATGTAGCAATACAAATTGCCCTGTGGATCCAGTGTCAGACATTTTTAGTGTTACTGTTCAGAAATGCAACTGCGATATATTGTATTTCATAATCAACAAAATTAGCTGCCAAGCAATCAAGACAACATTACATTAGACTGAATTAATGACTGAAATTAAATCTGGCTCGTTTATAGCATTTCATATAGTTACAGAATTCCCATTAAGATTCAGATTCATAACCAACATAATCCACACACAATAGTGTATCACACTGATTCAGAGAGACAGGCAGACTGTAAGGGCAATTCAGAAAGTATAATGTTATTTGAAGAAATACATCGATGTCTTGAGGCAGACAATAATAATACAATTATTAAAATAAAATAAAATTACTGAAATAATTTCCTCAATGTCCTCTAGAATTATAGACCTTCCACCACCATACTTCACAGGGTGGATGAGATGTTTCTTTTATGCATGACCTTGAGTCTTTTCATGACAACCACTCATGTGGTGTTTGCAGTTCAACTTTTGCCCTTACAACAAAACGTGGTCTAAGCCGACGTCCGTGTGATGTTTAGTTAGCATACAAGATGCCAGAGACCTCCGGCGAGAATACCAAACAGTTTGTAAGCAGGTGGCGTTTAATTGTGGTTTCAGAGACTTAGTGGCCCCAAGGCAATAAGCACACAACTGTCCAACCTCTGGTCCGTGGAGAAAGAGTTCCCTCTTGCACCATCCTCCTCACAGTGAGTGGCGAAGGAATATGTGCATGTTGTTTTAGAGGAACATTAACTGCACCTGCTGTTTGAAACTTCTTAATTATTAGTGAACTAATCAAGTATGAAGCTGTTTTTATCATCTTCTATTGCTTGATTTATTAAGCTAAGCACACCTTTCCTCCCATTTAAGTTCCTTGATATTCCACATCTTGTTAGGCAACTAAGAACGTACTTACATTGGACATTAACAACTCATCCAGCCATTAACAACTGGTTATGGTCCAGCCATGGTAATCGCATGATCACCAAATTACCAAGCAGCACGTTCACACTTGTCCTGTTCACAGTACCAACTGCATGCAGATACACACACTCATTTCCCCAAGCAATATTTACATTTTTAAATCATGACCTGGGTTCCTAAAAGCTTCATAGTGTTAAGATCTTCTTGAATGGGAGCGAGAGTATTCAAAGTGTTCACACACTTAAAGACGATCTTCATGTTACAATTTTGGGAAACCCATCCCAGATTAGTACTGTACAAGTGCAAAGTATGTCTATAAAGACCTTAGATTTGTGAAAAGGTTTGCAATAACTGCTAAATGTTCCAGGCATCTCAACAAAGAAAGAAGAGTTCTGTGGTGCATTTCTCAAAAGCTTCATAAAGCTAAGAAATGTATCTTGATCTGAAGATGTTTGATAGTGTGTTACCTTTCTTAATTAAGAATTAATTAGGCACAGAATTAATTAATTACTTTGTTAAGGTAATACATCATCTTCTGCAGATGGTGGTGCTCTTAGGAGCCTCATGTTACTAGATCTGAGGGCTTTCTTTGGCATTGTATGTTATCCTTCTGTCAAGGGTCTGTGAGCTGGGCATTGATGGTTCTGCGCTGGACCTCATATCTAACTGATTAAAAGCAGTCCAACACTCTCTGGACATATTTCCTCTACACCTGCTGTCAATCAAGGGGTTCCACAAGGCTTAGTCCTGGGACCGCTTTTGTTTATTATCTACATACTCCTCTGCCGTATTACACATTGTTTCAAACAGAATTTCTATTGCTACTTGGATGATACTGATATCTCTCTCAGGTCATTTAGAAACATGCCTTTCAGAAATTAAATTCCGGATGAAACACAACTTCCTTATGTTAAGTAGCAACAAGACCAAGATCAGCACCAACCCTGGATAAAACTGGTTCTCTCACTCTTTCCATTGATGATGGAGGTGTCTCATTCCCCCATATTAGACTTGATGCTACTCTTCCATTTGACACTCAACTCTCAACAATCTCACACTTTGTCATCTGTCTGTTGTTCTTCAACAAACCCACTCCTGCTCTCAGGGCATTTCTATCTTACTCCTCACTCTTCCTACATCCAACCTTTGTAGCTTTAGCCATCTAGTATTTTGCAGATTTGCTCCATGCCTCTGGAACTCTCTCCCCTCATATATCTGACAATCAAATTCTCTCACCATTTTGAAATCTTATCTTAAAATAGACCCTTTTCTCCTAGACTACAACCTTCCTCAAGCCTAATCTGCCTATGACATTCTGCTGTGCTCTTTCAATTTCCTGTACAATGTTATATAGCCTGTTTTCTTTTCTTGACTGTCTTCTGATATTCGATGTACCACGTAACTTCAACTGTAAGCATCTCTGACTTCTTGAAAAGTACTATATAAATCCCATGTATTGTGGTTATTATTATTATTAAAGTATTATATAAACTCCCTCATAAATAATGACTAATACAATCCGTTTGTTATTCACAAAGTGCTTCTTTCGATTATTCTTGCAGTTCTGCCCTAAAAATCCAAGAAAGAACAATGATGATGCACTTGTTGTGTTCATGAAAAATAAACAATAATAGTGACAAAAACACTTCAAGCACTTTATTTACAATGCCACCCCATTTTTTATTTCCTTTAGCACGTAAAGGCCAAGGAGAAACGAACGTATGTCTGTCCTTTTTAAGGGAACAGATGCAGGGAGACGCTCCATTCAGTTAGTAAAAACAGCATTAACGACAGAAGACTATCTGAATAGTTTAAACGGTATTTTAATGTGCAGGCTGCAAACCAGTCGTAAAAAGCTAGAGGAACGAGAAGCGGCATCTAACAGTATGATTAAGCGCACGCACTACGTAGGTTTCAAGCCAGTGTCACAGTTTGTAAAACTAAAATGTGGAGATCAGTCTTTCTCTGTTTTTAACATCTTTACACAAGTGATCACCTCTTCTTTTGCAAACCATTGTTTTCTTTTCTGATTTCTTTTTTGAGTCCAGGACCAAAGAATAATCACAGAGGGTACAATGGAAATAAATGGGAGTGAAACCCATTTGAAACATATTTGAAAACACAGATCAAGAAACAAGACACATACGTTTTTCTGCACTTGCATATTTTCACAAAGATATGATGTGTCTGGCTTATTTTTTTCTTTGTCTTCATCCCAACAAGGTGATTGGCGCATTATCATATAAGTGGTGATAAACTGGAAAGCCCATAAATGATCTAACATAGGAGGATCGTGAATTAGCGTTCATGCCTATGTCAGAGACTGTACGAATGTTCTCAGAGATGATCCGAATCTTTGAGGCATTTCAGATGTATGCATGGTATGTAATTTAATTATACAGACTGCTTAACTGCATTGGCTCCAAAACGTCACTGGTGCAGAGATTCAGACTAAAGCTGCAGTTCTTTTTCAGACCAATCCTGGTTATTCATCCCTATTTTTACGTATTACTAGTTCATTGATTGATTAAGGGTTTTTTTTGTGTGTGTGCATGCATGTGTGTGAACAAATGCTCTTCCTCGCTGTTGGTTGAGTTTACTGGTAATGTAACTTGCATGTAACTGCATTACTGCATAATTTATGATCATGTGTGTACATCAACATAGCTCAGCTAATCAAATTTCATTATTGCTATATTAATACTAATGTACAACATTTTACAAGGTATAATCTATAAAGACATATTGGACAGCGTGAAATCGACAGAACAAATTTTAAGCTTATTCAACTGAATGCAGCGATGCACAGACCGGTCTCCACCTGGCTCTGCACAGTGCATGCTGGGTAAGGTTTTTTTTTTTCTCCACAGGCACGTCAGGATGACATACGGCATGATAATCTCGTGAGAGCAAAGGCAGGTGCAGGTTTCAGAGCCAGGCATCGCAGTCGGTCTCCATGGGTTTCTCAAGTCCAGAGACCAAATATATTTAGATTAAATGTTATATTCATCAAAGAAACGTTATATAGCCTGATTTCATAAATCCCGCGAGAGTTGGCAGGTGATGCTGTCCGGCTTGTCTGGTCTTCTCTCCACCCCTCCCCCGACTGCATCTGGCTACTCTCGCTGACCACCAAAGCGATGCCCAAGCTCATCTCAGACAAACCTGATTTGTGTTTACATTACACAAAAATCCAATCACAATGTGTACCCAACCACCATGTGACCAGGTCAAACCAAATCACACAGTTTACACTAGAAAGGATTGAAACCCTTTTACTCGTTGCACATTTTATGGTGATCTGATTTTGAATTGATATGGCTATTATTACCAATGGATCTACTGTACATTTTATCATCCATTATGTCAAAATGAAAACAGAGAGCTTTGAAAATTGATTAAAAATCAAAAACTTAAATGTCATATTCACAAAAATATCTGGACCTTTTATTCAGCAATTACAATTTGAAGTCTTCTTGGATACATGTCTACAAGCTGGACTTGAGCAATTTATCCAATTTTTCATGGCAGAACCTCTCAAGCAGCGATAGATTGGATGGCAAGTGTCTACGAACTGCCATCTTCAAGCCTCACCACAGATATTCATTGGGGTTGAAATCTGGGCTTTGGCTGCACCACTGCAAGCTCATTCAAAGCCAAAGGCACTTGCGTGGTTCCAGCTTCAGGTCCTTGTTGAGCTGTAAGGTGCACTGTTGCCCCAGTCTGAGTTTGCGTGTGCTCTGAAGGAGGTTTTTCCTAAAGAAGCCCCAAGATTTGCCTGCAGAATTGTTCTAATATTTCTTCTTTTTCTTCTTCTTCTTATTTTTATTATTATTATTATTATTATTATTATTGAGTATAAGGATGGTTAGCCAAGTAATGTGTGATGCCTTTTGTTATTTTTGAACAGTTGCTCAGATTTCTGAATTTGTATAATAATATAACTGTTATACACTACGAGAAGATATAAATTGTGAACACACTGTATATTGAACAGCGTGCATTTGGTGGAACAATAATTTTTTCACTCCCTGATCTTCTTCACTTGGTGCAAGAACTTTGCTAACTTCTTCGTTAGAACGTTTGTTAGAGAGTCTGGGCTGCTCGTGCTGAAAATGTATAAATCAAGCACTTGATCCACCACATGCTCATGGACATGCGGTGTCTTTCTCTGAAGGCCTTGCCAGGGTTGGTTTGACTTTAGGTCATTGTTCAGCTGTACGTTGAACCATCTCCCTGTCCCTGCAACTGAGAATCACTCCTATATCTTGATGCTACCACCACCATGTTTCGCTATAGTGATGGTATTAGCCAAGTGATGCACAGCAATGCCTCTTTATCATGAGACGTGCTTGCTTTTCTGCCCAAAGAAATTCACTTTCATATTACCGGACGAGTGAATTCTTTTTCCACATGTTGCCAGAGTGCTTTACATGGCATTTAGCAAACTTAGAATTGGACTGTCATATACCCTATCTTGAACTATGGCTTCGGTCTTACCACTGTACAGTAAAGGTCTGATTTATGGAGTGCTGCAGATAGTTATCTGTCCAATAGTTTCTTCCATTTCTGCGCAGGATGTTTGGAGCTCTTTAAAGTGACTGTTCTGTCTTACCTCGCTGTCGGCCAAATCTAAGAAGTTTCAAGGTTGTGCTAAGCTTCTTCCATTTCAAAATGACTAAAGTGCCACTGTGGCCCTGAGAGCATTCAAAACCTTTGATATTATTTTCTAGATTTGTCCTGATCTGTGCTTTGCCACGATTTGGGCTTCCTTGGACTTCCGCAATACAATAAAGTGTGCATCAAGTAAAAGGGTCTTCTGAATCCACTGGATTTGGATTCAGATACTGTCCAGATACTGGACACTCTTTAATGCCAAGGGGCCCACAGGACAGGGCCCAATGGATTTCGGGCATGGGAATCACCTTATAGCTAATACTCCCGTGATGCTGGAAGACTGGAAATATACTGTATGAAAATGAAATGTAATTTGTTTATAAGAATTCCTCGGAGTTCTAATAAGTGTTTAAGTTTATTTTTAGCCTTTGAATAATACTTCACTGAATGGAAGATTTCTCTTGTGTTTTCTGTATAATTTAAAATACAATCAAATCAGTAATGAACATGATCAGTTTGCTTTTTAGTGCAAGTTGCCATCCATTGTTTCTGATCTATAAAAGCTTCACTCAAATAAATAAATAACTAAATGAAAAGAACAATGTAAGCACTCTATCATTATTTCTTAGGGGACACATGTCAGTGACCAACAGTTATGAGCTCTGGTAAAGTCTGTGTCTGTAGTCCTCGCCAGCGCTATTTGCATTCAGGGAGTTCACTAATCTGGTTTTAAAATAGATTGGGGAAAAGGATTGGCAAGGCTGTCATTTAAGTACAGAAGCACTGTAACCTGCCTTTGACTATGGGGACCTAATGCGATTTAATAAAGACTTCCACTGAGCCAGGAGTCATGATATTTCGAGCAGAGCTCTGATGTCAAAAGCAGCATGGCTTTTATGAACTTTTATAACCTTGTGCAAGGAGGACGGGCGTCTGGGGTATTGTTTTATGTGTCCTTGAGCTCCTCTGCTGTATCTCCAAATCAGCTCGTCCTACCCATTAAACAAAATGCTCAAAATGCATCACGAGAGCACATTTCATTGCCCTTTCTCTCGAAGATTAAGCCATTAGTCTTGCAGTGAACACGTAATCAAAGTTTTTTCTCTCTCTCCAAAGTCCTGTGTGAAGGATTCGTTCTTCTTCTTCGTCGAGCAAATATTTCAGGTTTTTGTTTCCATATACGATTTGTTTCTGGACAGTGCATTGTTAACTGCACACTGCATAGTTGCACTGCCCTCTGCCACACAAAGGTCAAAGGGACCTCACGTATCAAGCTGTTAAGAGGCAGCAAACGGAAAAGCAGCCATGCGTGTGTGTCTTGGGGGGTGGGGGGGGGTGGGGGGGTATAGATGATAAAGTCTGGTTGGTGTCAGAGGTTCATTGAGTCAGACAGCGGGCCGTAATTCCCTGGCCGCAGGTGAAATAGCCTGCTACTGCCCTGCGGCTGATGGCCACAAGCTTTGGGTTCTTTTGATCTGTCTGCACGCTGTAAAAGTCCTCATTAAAGCGTGTTTTATTTGCCTTCCCTGGCCACCCGCCTCCCGTCTCATCCGCCACTGAATTCGATTTGCATGTTGGTGGTGAGCCGAGATCTCACTCTTTCTGCCCTCTGTCCTCGGGTATCAACGGCAGCCTCTCGCAGAGGGGCTTATTACAGGGACGCACACAGGAAGGTCCCAAAGACTGATGGGTTGGTGTCAAGCCTCTGAACTCTGAACACCATTTAGGGGAAGGAAATAAGTGGTCATGGCACTGAGGCATAACGTGTGGATTAAACTTTGTGCGAAAGGCAGCGAAGATTGTTTGTAGCTATGCCTAGCATTTTATCTGGACCTGCAAATGGCAGTCATCTGCTCGATAATGAAAAAAATATGATATTGGGCTGGACACTTTATTGGGAGACGTGAGGGAAAGGGCTGTAGTTTAATGATATTGAACAACTGAACTTTTAGAGATGGTTTCTCGGACACGGCTTAAGTCTGGTCTTGAGCTAAAGTGCAGCTTCAGTGGTGAAATCACCATTGGAAGTTTTTTTTTTGTGTGTGTGTGTAGGATCAGGATTTGTCCAAGCCTGGGAAACCAGCCGTTAAGGTGTGACAGCTGCCGGTTTGTGGTTGGGTCAAGCTACTCTACAAACAACATGGTGCTGAGGCAGGAGGAATAGGTCACCAGGGGTTAAAGAGCACTTTAAACAATCAGTCTAGATATGTCATAAAAAAGATTGTAGATGTATTTTTCTCATATTAAAAAAGGCCCAATTAAATCAACTGGGGAAAAATGTTTCTTCAGGTTATCACTTAAAACAGCTCAATGAAGGCAATCACTTAATGCATACTTAGAAATTACTTACACAATTCCAAAGAGCTAATTGAAAAGTTTTATAAGTATTAGACTAAAAACACTTTAACTTGTTAAAGTCTAGCCCATGATCAGTGGTCCATGATTACTGTGTAGTTTTACAGTTGCCAACTAATGGATCTATACAGGTGTATCCATTTACACTGTAACGTATGACAGCACTGCCTATGTCTCGTGAAGCTTTTCACAGAGGGCCTGTATAGTTTGAAAAAAAGGTGAAAGCAAATATAATCATCATTCGAGGTTTACTGAAACATCTCGAGAACTGAAACATCTCCCTCAAACTGACCAAGGTTTGCATGCTTCAGCCGAAAAAAATGGAGCCAGCTTAGAAAAAAAACGTAGAGTAGATCGTACACGGCTTCGTTCAGAGGACGGCGTTTCCCCTGACTACAGTTCCCTGGGCGACCGAGGAAGCCAATTAGGTATACGCCTGGGTACGCCAAGGACACACACCCAAGACGCGGGATGCAACCAGGTCTCCAAATCTCTGACACCAGATTAGAGAACTGAACTTGCATGAAGTGAAAATGAAAGAAGAGCATTTTCTGATTTCCTTGTGAATCAGTCCATGAATGAGAAAATACAACCAGTTAGTATTAGTTTGAAAAAAACCAGTTGCATAGGAACTTGTACAACGGCTCTTTACTGGTTAAGCGCTCTACATATGGCTGTATATGGCTCTCTGGTCTCAGCATGGTGTTGAGGGTTCGCTGACCTGGAATGACACCAAGAATGACACTGCTCTAATCCTGCACCACAGCACTTGTCTTCACTAATTATGCTAGATAACCCTAACCAGGGTCATAGGTCTTTGGACAGCACATTAGAGACATACAGCTTCCTATGAGAGAGACATGAGGCTTCGAGAGTAACACATCACCACCGGTGGCTGTGGGATTTTAGCTCAGAGATTAGTATCCCCCGACTCAAAATGGCTCTATCGAAGTCATTTGCTGGCAGCCAACCTTGCCTCATTTATGTAACCCGATTCTCTTACTGGTGCTTTCCGTCATTGGGAGGCATTTTCGTTTTAGCTGACGCTCGTCAGAAAAATCTGTGACAGCGCCTCCTTTCTGGTCTTAATCATGTGGCGCCGAAAAGATGGAGGGAAACAGCTTCAGACACTCGCGACTTGGTCCGCGCACTTCAAACGGCGAACGTTTTTGTTGATCCCTCGTTTATATTGCCTTTGTTGAAATGCTAAAACTGAGGCCGTTTTGTTTTCGGCCGCTACTCTGTCAAACGCACCTGCGCGCGACCTTCACGCCACAATGAGCTCGGTTCGGTCCGTCTGTACCCGCAGTCTCAAAACTAATATTGGTTTTTCAAACATAAGGTAGGGATCCGTGTGTGTTTCTGAAACCCTAATGAATAGCCGCACATGCTGACAGTAAAAACAGCGCTTGCTGAGTAAAACATCTGCGGAGCTGTTCGTATTTGTTTTGCTCTGAAGGCTTACCCTAATTATCTGTTCCTCGATGATAATTGTTATTGTGTCTGAAAACGCAGGATGGGGATTATAAAGGAACGAGGCAATTATGGCCATTTCATTCAAAACTCAATATCCATCAAAATGAGGTCAGGGATGCAATTACTGTACCTGCACTAACAGGCATCCAACAAAATGGCAAAGTCCGGCCAGTCAGGAGCGTGTCCGTTTCGCATGGCCTTTGGTCATTACAAGGAATCCGCACGTGTGAGGTCTCAACACCGACTCTGGCCTGAGACGTCGGCAGATGCACATTACTCTAATGACCCAGGCTGTTTTCACCGAGCGTCAGCACCGAAACCCCCCGAAAATGTGCAGAATTACTGATCCCTTGAGAATGGGGGAGGCGGGGGTGTACTCATCATTTTGTATTTGTTTATTTTGTAACGGGTGACCATGTTGGAACACTTGGGGGAAGCATGTTTAAATTAACATATATTGCATTAAGCATCTTGCGCAGGCTTACCAAATATTCGCAATTGAAATCCACAATAGGTGTTAATTCGATACTGGTGCTTTAGCAGGGAACGAATACTTACTCATCTCGTTAAGATCAAGGCGTTTCACTGTATAATGTGAGTAAAGTTAATTCTCACGTACCAGTAGACAGGTTGTCATTGATGCATTTAGTGCTATATGCTGAAAGGAGCCCCTATCAATCAGTGTAGCGCGCACTGCCGGATCTCACAGCGTTATGATGTGCCGTGCTTCATAATGAAATGTAGGCAGGCGCACGGGGCAGCGTTTCCGCAGCAAGTCAACTCGTCATCGCCGAATCCTCCTGAAGCCGTTTCCCGCGGTAACGAGGCGAGCCCGGGAGCGATCGTGATCTAATGGGGCGTGATTGAATGAGAAATAATTGAATTATGCGGGAGCAAAATCTTCACAGCAGGAGAAAGCGAACAGCGGCAACGTGTTTCAGCTGCGGCTGATGAAGGACACTGTTTGGGGCTGTTTTCGCGTGTATCAGCTGGTTCTGACAGATGCACCATGTTTCACCCTTTTTTTCTTTTCTAAAAGCCGGAGAACATATCCGCTTCCATTTGTGTTGTGATCATCGTAATCTAGGCAAGAGAAAGGAAAAAAACACTCCGACATCTGCTAAAATTATTGCCTGTGTATACACAA
Organism: Tenebrosternarchus preto; assembly: GCA_025802075.1. NCBI lineage: Eukaryota > Metazoa > Chordata > Actinopteri > Gymnotiformes > Apteronotidae > Tenebrosternarchus > Tenebrosternarchus preto. The sequence goes on along the minus strand of JAOYMR010000003.1, from coordinate 20,375,733 downwards.
GAACGCAATAACATGGAATTATGACAGAGGACGCCTAGCGCCAAAGACACAAGGACAAGTAACAATGAAACAGCGCAAACTGTAGCGGGCCTGTTGTAATATAGTCACGTGACTATACGCCAATCGTGTGCAAATCGTAAAAACAGAAGGAACTGATCAAATGGCAGCTTACATTTTTGGTACAGTTTTGACATGCTATTTGCAAAATTTACACTTGAATGCACAGTAGGTTACGTTAGGTGACGTTTCTGCTCACGCTTACGACAGTTGCTGAACTTGCTGTGTATTTGTTACGGTTGATGTTGGAGGGCGTTGTTAAAACCATTTCCTAGAGTAACGCTACCCTATTTAATAGACTCATCGCCGAAAAACACGTGAATGTGCTGTAGTAAACTCTCACTTACGTAGGAGCTCTGAGGGATACCCCAGAGGCTCCACTCAATACTACTGCAACATCCACAATCATCCATCTGTCACCGCCTGGCACACTTCTGTCACATAGCCGGCGGCAGCAGAGAGCGCAATTTCGATCTAATAAACGTCAACATCAATAAATCCGTCTGCCTAAAAGAAATCGGAAACCTAATCATGAGCTCAAATAAACAGGCAGAGCCGAGGCTAGTCCCACGGTACTGCAGTCTCGTCTGGAAGCGAAGCGCGTGAACAAACCACAGACGTTATTCGGGAAACGGATATGCCTGGACCTGTTTTTACCTGGACTTTCCCTCCGTCTTAATAAAGATCAGAATAAAATCTGAACAATTCATGAATTATGGAAAAATAATTCTATATTATACTGCGCCTTATTATATTCTAAGTAATTGTATTTTGTTATTTGATCATATTTATGTAGTATTTTATCATAGTTATGCATGTGTATTGAATTACAGGAATGACTGCAAACTGATCTCACTTGTTTTGCCATATGGTCTGTAAGCTACTGCTGTTTGTTCACCAGGAGAAACAACATCCGCTAACCCTGGCCACCTGTTGTTTTTCACAATAGTTACCCCCTCTGAATTATGGCCAAGGATTTCGTTTTCACTTCGAGAGAACATGCTTGTAGATCTCGCGTGAAATCCATTTCCACTGTTTGAGGAACACGCTCAAAACCGCGCCCGGCCCGTGTACGCAAAAGTCTTCCTCTCTCGCCAGTTGCCCTTCGGCTCGCACTCGGCAGCGATGACATCTGCGGGAGACGTGCGCTGTCTCGCTCGTGCTCTGTTAGACCACAGGCTTTTGTCAGAACGTCAGGGCTGTAAAGCGAAGCGTATGTGTTTACTCTTTTTTTCTCCCCTCGCTACAGGGGAAGGGTAAAACCCTGAAGTAACCTGCAGGCTTTTCTGAAGCCTCTTCACAAGCCTTTTTTTTTTGATGAAGAATAAACCAGCGTATAGGTTATATTAACAATTACAGAAAAACAGGCATTTCTCTTCACAGTAACCGCCGGGGGAGCCGCACTGAGAGGTTGAGAGAGATCCTTGGCTAAGTAACCCGTAGGATTCTGGGAAGTCCTGTCTGTGCACTCGCCATGTTTGTTTGGTACTACACTAATCCACTCTCAGTCCTATTCATCCTGGCCATCCATCCACTCTCTCCTGCTCAAAGGGGATTTCTATGCTCTAATTAGGTGTATCACGGTAATCTGTGTACTCTCCACCATGGCCTTCTCCAGACGTTGAGGGAGAGCCACGCCATTGTAGCCTTGCCTTCCACTCCTGGATTCCGTGGTCCAGGGCGGGGAGCGTGTCTCTGTATTGCCTGTATCTAATCTAATCCCACGGTACTTTGTTGCGTTGACCCCAAGTGCGTGTTCACTTTGAAATGAGAGCTAAAAATGTTCTCACCCTCGTTGGTGGCCATTCAGGGTTCTGATTGGCCACAGTGCATCTTTTGAGAGAAGAGAGAAGGGGGGGGGGAGATTGGGGGCAGTGCCAGCAGTGGTCGGGGAGGAGGGTTTGTTCGTGTCTGAGCAAGCATGATGACGAGCCCAACTGGGTGAATAAAAGCAGGACAGGGCCTCCTGTCTTTCAGCGTGATTGCTGAAGCATGGGCCCACACACACATACACACAGACTCAGCAGGAGATAAAACCACACACACACACAACAGCACCCATCTGAAAATCCACCCTCTCTCTCTGTGTGAAGCTTGATCAATAGAGAAGAGACTGTGAGGGTGCATCTGTGTGTGTGTGTGTGTGTGTGTGTGTGTGTGTGTGTGTGTGTGTGTGTGTGTGTGTGTGTGTAAAGGAGGTCACCATGTGTGACAGACCCAGAACCCCAGTGTTGTTGACATCTGTTCCCCTTCACTGCGAACCTGATTGATTGGAGACATAAGTCCATCTTCAGAAAAGAGAAGAACCTCTGAGAAGATGGGGTTGGAGAGGGGAAGGGGGGGAGGACGACCCACAGAATCGGTGGCACTTTTGTTCTACGGTTCCTGAACCCTGGGAAGAGAATGTTGCCATTCCTTGGCCTCGGTAAGCTGCAGGAGCTCGGCTGAGGCCTGTCGCCCCGGGCGGTCCTGCGACACCGATGAAGGAAGCGTGATCACTGCTACGCCCTCCCAGAGCCCCCAGGCCACGGCTAGTGCTGGACAAGCACGTCAGCATCTAATTAGGAAGCCTAATAAACTCTGCTTCCTCTCCTCTGGGCACATACTCTTTCTGCTTGACAGTCACTGTGGTGCAAATAAACACATCTTTTAAAATTTCTTCACACTTATTACTTTGTGTCACCTTAGGTGTTTGGCTCTAGTGCAACGCAATGACAGATATAACTATTTTAGTAATCTGTCTCCTTGGTATTTACATGAAGACATTACACTTTTACACCAAGGCTGCAGATATTAATTTGTACCTACTAAATGTTGGGTTGACCAAAGCCCAGGCTGATGTTGCTCCATCCACAAGTTCTACTGCTCACTGGTGTTCAGGTGTAGCCAGACAGCAGTGGGCTTACAAACAGATTTGAGCAAAGTCTTTCCAGCCATGGATGATAAGGGAACCTGAGACAATAGAACCAGCACATATGGACCATGCTTAACTAGGAAGCGTGATTTCTGTCGATGTGTGTGCACAGACAGTGTTCTGGAAGTTCCTGCTTTGTTACCAGTCAATGTAGCACCCTGAAAAATGAAAATAAAAGGTATAATTCACAGCTCTGCGCTGAAGGTACACCACATACCAGTTTCAGGGACAAAATATAGCAGCACAATGCATTTTCAATTATCTACTGTAAATGGTTTTCCTTTGGTCACAAAGCGAGTTACACAGTCCCCAGATGTTGTTCCCTCATGCTCTGCAGTTACACTAATGTTACGCATGTATAGACAAGACAGCCAAGCATTTGTGCATAAGGATGACAACAGACTCCAGAAGCCTTGGTAAAGCTGAGCAAAAAAGTAAATAAATAAAAAAACATTCACTGAAAACATGTCTATGTTGTTTATCCGCTTGACTTTACACTGAAAATTTTAGACATATCCAAAGTTTCAGTGTGATAAAAAAAAAAAAAACAGAAAAATCCTTATTTTTAAATAGATTTTCTTAAAAACCATGTGTGAAAATTATTGGTACAACTACCATTTTATATATACCAAATCTAACTGTTCATATTTTGATTTTTTTTATATACAACTGTGTTGAAGCTGCATGGATGTGGCTATGGTTTGTCACCTTGCACAGTAAGGAGGACAGTTCTAGAAGCCAAACTTTCCCCAAGCTGCAGAGGTGGACATCTCCAGTGGCTCGGATGCCTCCTGAGGTCACTATGTCTCCATAATGCCAATTTTACTTCACCCTCACGCCGTGGAAGAATTGCCAGAAGGAAATACCTGCTGTGGTCAAATCACAAATGGGAGCATGTGGAACTTTGATGGAGACCTGGATGACACCAAAAAGGAGAAAGAAGTAGTTCTGGTGTAGAAAGAGGTCATGCAGAAAAGACCTTAATCTCTAATGTGCATTATGATGGTTTAGAGGTTGTTTTTCTTCCAGAAGCCAGGGCAATATTATTAGGTTACACAGCATTATGTGCTCAATCAAATGGCAGATTTTAGATCATGATATGGTTGGCTCTGGTGGGACATTAAGACACGGTCATTGCTCTGGTCTTCTAGGACCACATTTTACCCCAAATCGAATAGAATTCATCACCGCCCACAGACTTGCGCTTTTTGTGATATTTATCCCACCAACCTCAGGGCCTTTGATCACTGGGAGGAGCTGAAGAACAATGTTGGCCTGAAATAAACTCCAAAGGAACTCTGATAGGTCTGGACAGATTACATGGACGAATGATCAGATACCTTTGTATGTGTTCTCCTGCCTCATCCAGCAGTATAAGAGAAGACCCAATTGTGTTGTTATCTGGGAAGCAACAGGGTGGCAGTAATTCTGACATGTTTTGAGTAAAAATATTTGATTTTTTCCCCAGATAATTTTTTTCTTTATAATCAGGTTTCGTTTTCTTTGTCACAACTTGAACTCGCTGTGAGGTTTAGATCAACGTTTTCAACGCGAGGTCTAGCAAACAAAAAGCAAAGGCGTTTTCCCTTCTCCTTCTCGGATGATTTTTGCCAAGGGTGCTAAGAATTCTGCACGCCACTGCGAGTCACATTAAAGTCAGAGTAAGGAAACAGAAAAGGGGGGAAACGTCACACTGTCAGACACCTGCAGAACAGACTTCGCAGTTCATCAGCTGAGCTCCCAGGCAAGCAGACACCCGATTCCCACAGCACACATTTTCCGGCCATTACCTGCTTTGTGATGCCGGTCCAGTCATCAAAGACGACACAAAGTGGCATTGTCCCGATACGATGCCCCTCCGGACTAATATGCTGCTCACATGAGGAGGAACGGATCACGGCATGGCAGCTGCGGAAATTACGCCGGTACAAAAGGAGTGTGTTATCCTGGCTGTGCTGGTACTCTCAGGGACATCAGGTTTCCATGGCATTGGGGTAGCGGCAGCAGTAGTGGATGTTGTGGGGTGGAGGTGTGGGTGGAGGGTGGAGGTGCATGTACAGGAACACACATTTCACAGTGTTGGTGAACTGTAGCTCCTTCCCTCCAGTCTTGCAACACACACACAGGCATGATTTGAAACAGTGTGTTTAAAACCACAGATCATTAAATTTAGTGGTGAAATTAACACTTAGGTAACAGTATGCCTGGTGTGATTATTAACAGTATGTATGGTGCAATACGGAATAAACCGTATTTTCAATTCATTCTCTTGAGAAACCCTGCTGAATATAGGACCAAGGAATGACTCTATGAGAGATAGGGATGGTGTTTAAATTCTGCAGATTAATAGTTCTATCTTTCAGGTGAAAAAACCAAAAACACTAAAGTGAAAAAACATTGACAACCCCTCAGATGAGGTGACAAATCTCTAACAACCTTTACCGGGAAAACTCTTGGCATGACACTGAAAACAAAACACATGGGTCACAAGGTCATTTATTTTAATTTCATATGCAGTACTCAGCCAGTCTTAGGACACCATGTCCTTTAGACTTGTGGTTTCAGCATTGGTATAATGGCCATAATTATTTCTCTCTCTTTATTAGAATACAACCAGAAAATACATGTGTGCATATCTGCTGTATTTTCTGTCTGTATCTTAATAAAGAGACTGAGAAATAATTATATATGATCATTATTCTATTGCTAAAACAACAAATCTAACAGTGGCCTAAGAGTTTTGCACAGTACTTTATTTCATTTCCATCTGTCTGTCCTTCCGTCCATCCATCCATCCATCCATCCATCCCTCCATCCATCTGTCAGAGATTTTGTCTACCTTTTAGCCATATGATGGGGCAAGATGCAATGTGCTAAAATGTTTACGTGAACTTTTGCCTGTTAACATACCCCTATGCCACTGGCTAAGATGTCCTGGCTCCCAGGTGAACTGTCTGTGCAGCCTTTGTCAGGGAATTCACCTTACAATTTCTCCTAATCAGATTTCTGCACATTGCGTCATTGCCTATTGTCAGGAAACGGGTTTCACACCAGAGATCTTCAGCTCGGAGACGTCACAACATGTCAACATATGAACGTCCGATCATCCTGTCATCAGTCACTCTGTAACATGCTATGTTATTTCAAGTAAAATGTGCAGGACTGCCTCACCGAAACAGGACTTCAGTGACTTTCACACAAAAATGCTAACATCGTTAATAATGTCAATGCTAATATAATGAAGCTCTTCTCCTAATTATTTCCTTCTGAAGCTGAATAATTTCTCTTTGAAGCACAGTAGCATTTGGAGGTGAAACAGTCCTTTAACACGTGCATTGCACATATGTTTGGCCTATGAAATATGACTCCCTAGTGACTGCACAAACCTCAAGGCCAACTTCACACATGGCTCACCGTGTTCCTACCTGACCTAATGCTGACATGCCTTTACTGGAGTCAGCAACCAGACACCAGGTGGGTGTCCAGGAGAACCGTGTCTTACCGTAGTGCACTTTACAGTCAGCCTGTATGACATTAGCGAAGGCTCTAGCGGGAAGGTCCAAGGTTGAGCTTAGAGCTCAGCTCTGTAGCTAAAGTGATCCTGAGCGGACCCGGGCGCTGACAACTGGGTTCCCTAAAAAAAGGCAGCCCGCTTCAGTCTGCTGTGGCTCCCACGCTTCTAACCGCACCTGGTTAGAGACACGGGGGGTTCAGTCTTAAAGGCTGCTTAAGAAATCAGTAGCCGAGGATCTCAGAAACACAAGTGCAGACCCAAGATAACTTTTCTGGTTCTCACTGTTGTATCTTGTAAAAGCAGTCCTCCTACACAGCTGTTCTTTGGTCGTATATTGCTCATGCTTTTCTCTGAAGCCTATTTCTGACGTTTTCTTCTAGAGCGGCATTAGAGCTGTTCAACAAAGCTCTCTCGCGCTGCTTAATCCGGCGTGGTTTTAAGACCGAGCTCCGTGATGTTTTGTCATCCGCGAACCGCTGTGCGATTCATGTCCGCGTAACTGTGCTACTACTCTTCCGCGTGTCCGTCACTGAAATTGATGCGGCAGCGAGAACAACGTAATTAAGTTTCTGATAAAGTCATTGAGACATCTAGGACTGGATTAGAGTGAGCATCTCAGTTAAAGACTAGACGCGTATTTGTCTTAAAGTCCAAGAGGGATCACTGTCTCCTTTCCCTGAGAGCTTTCTGGAGCTTTATGACTTGAATCACAGTGAAATGGAGACTGACATATGCTATGCGTTATGATAGTAGCGGTGTGTGTGGGTGTGGGTGTGTGTTTGGGGGGGGGGGCTCATAATGTCCTACTACTGACTCATTCACTCAGAGGCAGCAAAAGCACATAAGATAAATGACAGATAAATTTAAAGGACGATCCTTTTTCTGTCACCGTTTTAGCCATAGATACCGGCCATTGAACATGTCAGTGAGCAGAGCATGTCAGTGAAAATGCAATTACACCACTAACAACCCCTCTTTCTCTCTCTCTCTCTCTCTCTCTTACACACACACACACTCACACAAACGCGCGCGCTCACACCTCCACGCCGAAAAGGGAAACGTACCAACATTGTGCGTGCGTGTGTGTAAACCACAGAATAACAGGCCTCTACAGAAGCGTTATAATTTCTAGTCTAAAACGAGTCTGAGGGTCACAAAACAACAAGATGAATTTGAATTACGAAGACTGGGTATCACCTACGTTACCATGTTGTTTGGGCTAATTTGAACTCAGCGGAGAGTGCGAGGCATTTAGAAAAGCCGCGCGCTTCATCTGCCGAAGCCCATCCTGGAAAGGGTGATTGACGTCGGCGCCACCCCTTGCTGCTACGTTTCCCCCTATGAACGATGGGCGCATAGACTACTGATAGAACGACTTGTCCGACGTGACAGAGCACACACCTGTCCTGCGGCGTATCGGGTGCAGGCTGGCGCAACACTTTTGCTGTCGTTTCCTGAGAGTTTAGGTGACTGTGCCACTCCTGGTTATGCTTTACTGATGGCCGGCGGGGAACTGTCACTCTTCATCGTGTGGTGCTCTCTCACTGGCCGAGTTTCGCTGCAGCTGCGACTTCTCAATGGGGTTCATTGTAACGGTTTCATGTTGTAGTCGCGCGGAACCTCGGCGAGCAGCGCTGTGATTGCAATCACGTTGAGAGCACGGCGCTCGTCTGTGGCATCGTCCTGCCGCGAAAGCGCGGAAGACAACAGAAGTACGCAGAGGCGAGGGATGCTCTCACATGCTTGCAAGACTTATTCGGGAACGGACTGACCAATATTTTAACCACGCGACGGAATTCTTTATCTTTTTGTTAAGACTGGTTGCTTATTTGAATGCGCTGAGGGACCGGGAAGACGAAGGTAATTTGGTTTTATATGGTGCTGGCTGGCTAGACTGTGCGCATTGTTTAAAATTTGTGGTGGTGTTTTTATTACCTTAAGAGTGACGAGTGTGCGCCATAATGATTCAGAGGCATCCATATAGGCTACTGGAAATCGTTAGTTTATTTAGACAATGTGTATATGCAATTTTTTTGCTTACTCCGTAAAAAAAAAACAAGATTGATAGTTTGTCTTCCACTAAATTCATCCCTTAGCCTACTTCAGTAAAACTATGCGGAAACCTCAAATATTAAAACACAGGCTATGCTGATAATTTCTGAAGTAGCATTCAGAGGATATGTTTTTGTGCATCTGTCTCTACGGTATGCTTTATGCAGCCTGTGTGCACATTCGTCAGTTGTGAATGAGCTTTTGTGGTTCAAGTGTATCTAAGTAATTATATCACAAGCTTTGGTGGACTCAGTCTTGGCTACAGATTATTGAAAAGTTATGAAAATATCATTGCCGAATAATTTACGCACGCAAGTCTTCTGTGTAGAGGTCAGTTACATAGGAACCTTGGGACCAGAAAGAACAATTTGTGATTTAAATAAGGTTCGGCGTGTTTAACCAAGACTTTACTGGACATTTTGTACCGTTTATCATAAATAAAAATGGCTTAAAGTAAGCACTTTTCAAGTAAAGTATTTTTTAAGCGTTGCGAAAATTAATTATAGTTTATATATTTTTTGGAATATGTATTTAACCATAAGAATAAACTTTGTGCGGGTCCACTGATACACGGAAATGTATATAGATACCTTGAAGTCAATACAGATTCGGTCAGGGCACCTCTGGCGATACCACGGACAGTGCGGTTCGTAGTGGAACTTTCTCAGACTCGCTCTCATACTAGTCGCTAGGGGGCGCGTTGAGTGAACTCTGGAGACAAGTTTAGGTGTAATCTACAACAGTGAGTTAATATCGACTGATAGTTCGATTGACATGAAATATTTGTAAGTGCGAAAACGATGTGTTTATAGATTCAGGGCGTTTATACCGTTTCAATTCCAAGGCACTTTCCTTTAAACAAAACGTTATTTTTACACGGTTTTAAAGTATTTATGGTGATTATGCGCTTGAAGGGTTGGCCTAGTGTTTATGTGAGGACATTTTTTAGTGTCTATGCTACCGTCTGCAAATCGTGTCGAATTGTTTCTTGTCAGTAGACTAAAGACTAGAGTAAGGTATTGCTATATTTTGCCTTTAGGAATATACACCTTTAGTGATTAAGATTCCCCATTAGCTCTGACCCAGTGGTGTATCAGTGCATCTCTCTGAGTAGCCATGAAGAACTATGATAATACTTGCCAGGTCCGTCAGAATCTGCAGCCGTTCTCCTTGAGCAAATCTGAGAGGTGGTCGTAATAACAAGGCCATATGCTGCTGACCCTTGCCATGCCGTGTTTGATCTTCAGATGCTAGGAGCTGTGTGTTTGAGAAAGTGTGTGTGTGTGTGTTTGTGTGTGTGTGTGTGTGTGTGTTTAGGAGGGGTTATGTGAGGATCAGTGAGAGCACAGCTCAGCCGGCAAGTGCTTTGGAAAGGGCAGGGGGTTAGGTTGGAGGTGTTTGGAAGAGTCACAGAAGTCTTCTCTCATTAGAAGGCAGCAGAGGCTAATGGAGATGTCGCAGAAGTCCAGAGTCCTCATGTCAGGAGGCAGAGGAGGCTAATGGCAGAGTCATAGAAATCCAGACTCCTCTTATCAGCAGGCAAGGGCTATTAATGGAGGAGTTATGGAAGTCCAGACTACTTTCATCAGAAGGCAGGAGAGGCTAATGATTGTCTTTTCCCGGACCATTTGGGTGGCCTGTATTCAACATGTCATCCCGGGCCACGGCCAAAGCTGACAGTGAGACGATCCAGGCCACGCACCCGCTAGCAGCAGATGAGGAAGAGGAGGAGGGGAAAGAAGGAGAGGAGAAGAGGATGAAGATCAGACGCTGGATCAGATGCCACGTTTTGGGCCTCTTTGCGTGATCATTGGATCCCAGACCTTTAAGATAAGAGAGGAACTTAAAAGGGAGCCTTTGACAGATCTCGAGGAACAAGTGATGTCTTCATGTGAAACACACCAAAGCAAGTTTTGCTCTAGGACTGAACTTCCACCATCTTGGTTTAAGAGGTAGCTCTCATCACATCTGATGTACTGAAGTGTGTCAGTACACCTAATTAATAATACAATTCTCGGTTCTTATCAAGTGCACATCGCTTATAAACATAAGGGTCGGGCTCTTTTGTTCAGCTCTCACCGTTAGCTGAACGTTTTCTGTCTGGAACCTGCTCGGCCCTTCCTTGCTGCCATTCAACATGTTTCTGCTGTAGGAAAATGGTATCTGTTTCCCCTCAACACTTTTTCTTTGCCTTCTACCTAATTCAACATGCACAGCGCCCAGATGTTCCCTACAGTGAAAGTGCTGCAAAATAACTGAGGTGACGGACAGAAGAGCTTTTTTTTTTTTTTCCCACAACTGTTTCCCTCCAAACGCTTTCGAGCATTTGTTGAATTTACCTAGTGAAACATGTAGTGATCTAATCACTAAACTAAGAACTTGTAATTCCCCAGTAAAGGGAAGCTTATTGTGGAGATTAGAGGCTTTAGATGAGGCGTTTTCCCCTCCAAGGTCGGTCTGCTCTCTGGGTCGCTGGAAAGCAAAGGCTCAAGACTGTCGGTTCCCTTCCAGCATGACTTCTATTCACAGTCTGGGAGATAGAGAGAGAGAAACAGAGAGAGAGAGAGAGAGAGATTGGAGCCTGGGGGAGAAAAGGAGAGTGAGAGACTGGGAGTGGAGAAGTCCCTAAAGGATACTTACTTACTCAGCTACGGTTGCTGTACTGTTCACTAGAGAGGGAGAAAGCGAGAAAGGGAATTTGTGTGTGTGTGTGTGTGTGTGAGAGAGAGAGAGAGAGAGAAAGAGAGAGAGACAGAGAGATGAATAAAGTGAAAAAGAGGGAGAAAGAAAATTGAAGAAAGTAAGAAGGGAAAGAGAGAGAGAGTTATGGGGGAAAGTGAGCCTGTCTTCCAGAAGGAGGCTTCTGCTGTGTTGTGAAGGGCACCTGATCCTCCCCTCCAGAAGAGCTCCTTATCACCACCTTCTGTAACATATCTTAAATCTTCCATCGTGCAACACCAGAGAGCACAGGAGCCATGTATTGACGGATGGATTTGTGTACCGATAAGCTCTCAAGAGAACATGCAAGGACTGTATAAAAACCGCCCGCTCGGTTTAAGTTTGACCTGCTGCCGAGGCGTGGCGTTAGTGGGGTTCACGAGCGCTCCTTGGATAGCATTGATTTTGTGCCCAGGACCTGGCACTTCCCTGCCACATCAGAAGCCTTGAGGTACTAAGCTGTTCTGCTGCTTCATATGAACTACAGATTCCTTCACCGAATGTCTGTGGGATCTGCCCGAATTCTGTTTAAACTTCTGCTCACCTCCACATCCTCCCTAAAGAACGTTAGTGCCTGATTTGAAAGGGGCTGTTTGAAACATATTCGCTTGTGCTGAGTGCCCTGAGAATTTAGGAGGCGGAGCCCTGAGAGATTATGAGGAGGAGCCCCAAGAGATTTGGAGGAGGATCCCAGGGAGCTTATGAGGAGCTTGGCGACTGGGTCTCTGTCATGCCAGTCTGAGTTTGCGCCCTTTTGAACCGTGCTTTTTCTGCATTGCTGACGAAGCACCCCACCGGATTCGCAGCCAAGGCGGACTTGTTCTGCCATTTCTCTTTTACGCCCATTAGTATGAAGATGGAGGCAAGCCAGCGTCTGGCACAGACGTCTGGTTGGTTTTTTTCTTGCCTGCTCCCTGCTCTCATCAGATGCTACTGAAACAGACCATCACAGAACATCTCTCCACTGTCTCCTATTACGCATTTTCATTAACCCTGTTCTTTTACAGCAGGGACTTGGAGTGGTATACATTTGTTTTAACACTCTCAGCAATTGATCACTTTCTTTCTTTTCTCTCTCTTTCTCTCTAGAGCTTGGTTTCTTGGGGGGGGGGGGCGGCCGGCCCCCGCGCGCGGGGGGCGCGGCCGGGAGCGAGGGAGCGGGGGGGGGTTGG